>JANAVB010018199.1:19934055-20013738 GCA_029216955.1 Iris pallida | reverse complement strand
AAAATTAAAGGTCAACAACAAATATTAAGATTAAATTCAACAACAAGTCAAGGGTAAGTTAATAGAAACAACGGAAATAACTTCCGATATAGGATTCAGAGGAAATCTCAGGGAAAGTCCCGAGGGTACTACCTAGGTCAAGATAGAAAATGGTGGAATATAATCTAAAACAAACCTCGACCATGATACGAGGTTGGTAAATCATATTCTCTCTCCAACCTAGATGATATACAAGTCCAACTTATACCTTTCCCTGGGGTCCACAAACTCATCCCAAGAAGGAATAAAGCTTGATACGGACAGATATTTCAGAAATCATGACGAATGGAAACAAGTGGGAAAAGATTTGAAAGCCGTCGAAACAAGATTCCCAGGGGTCATCCCTGGAATATACCAAGAGTTCCTAATATGTGACTGAGTACCAAAATCCTAAATTATTTCATTACTCAACCTTAATCCTAGGGCAGGCTCGCAGTAGTACAGATAAACTCAAGTACTACCACGACTTCGCATTAACTGCAAAGACTGACCTGCATGGGCCACCACTAAAACGTGTCACGACCCGCACCCGGATATACGGGTACGAATACGTGGGCCACGCCCAGCCTACGCCGCGGTATCGGCGGTAGAGCGCTGTCAAGTATACTATACTAACTACAACATCTAATAATCCATAACTAGAAATGTACTCATGTCACATCACGAAACTAAGGAAGATAAGACAAGAAATAATAACTATATCACTAGAACAACTAGAATCTACACTAATCATAAGACATGAAAGATAAAGAAGGAACAATAAGACTAACTAAGAATAACTACCAGGCAACTCACATAGAAGAATAGTGAGATCCACCTCAGCTAGCAACATCATGAAGTCCAATAATGAGGGCACAACTACTCCTAAAATTTTCATAACGTATCCAGTCAGGAGCGGAACGAGTACATATCTCATAACAGATCTCAAGATAGAATAAAAGCTATAAGACTGTAAATAGAGCATATACAATGAAATCATGGAGTGTACATATATGTATCATGGTATGGTAAGCTGTAAAGCTAGAGCTAGAACAAGAAAATAGAACGGGATCATGGCATGTACACAAATCAAGGTAAGCTATATATATCCAATGTGTGTGAGTAGCAGTTTCAACTTGTGATCGGCTTGGGAAACTGTCAAGAATCGGCCTGGCAAGTCATAAGTGCGGTATATGACTCACACTGTTCAAGATAGCAAGGGGATATGATCACAGGCATACGCTACTACTCCCCCTACCCCAACTGGTAGAATGGATCCAAACAGGACACGTCACTGCACGGGATTCTAATGAGAAGGTCGCGAACCTGCTCTAGAATCAGTGACCATATATCGAGCAAGAGCTACAAGGGTGCTTGCACAATACATCCCAACCTAAGAAGGAGAGACATCTCTCGTCGGGATCCAAGAATACCAATCCGTGAGAACCATGTGTCGGGAATAAGCATATCAACACTAAGTACATGAATCATAACAGTTATCATAAATTGGGAATAAGTTATCAGAGAATGTACTCGCCTGGGGTCCTGCTGTCAATATGAATCAGGGTTCAGAGTAAAGCCACAGACCTAAAGATGAAATAATGCAAGAGCTGATCAGGATCAAAAGATATACTAACATCTAGGTCAAACTAAGTCAAACTAAGACAAACTGGGTCAAAGTTGACGTACAGTTGACTTTGGTCAACTGGTCAACTATGGTCAACTCTAAGTCTAATCTAGGTCAATAGGTCAATGGTTGACTTACAGTTGACTTTGGTCAAAAGTCAACGTTGGTCAAGTCTGATCAAACCTAGGTCAACTGTTGACTCTACTTCGACATCTAGTCAAGGTAGTCAACCATGGTCAAGTTAGTCTCTATAACCATCTACAAGGTCAACTTATGAATTTCAGTGATTTAGAAATCACTGAAATCGACAGGTCTCTAAAACAATCAAAAGAAGAAAATATTATAATAATAGGATGACACAAAAAGGGAAGAATCTACAAATGTTGTCGGATGATGAAACTAACATCACCAACGTGTCCAGAATGGTCAAATCAGCTAGGATTGCCTGTCCAAAAGTCTAATTTGGACACAGGGGCAAAACGGTAATTTCGGGCCAAAATGATGTCCGCCGTTGGATACACTTTGTACCGAAAAACGTGCCGAAATAAAAGTGCTCAAAACCTAACAAATTATATATCCACGAGTCCAGAATGAAGATACGAACCCAACGTATATCCAGAATTGGATTCCGTTGACCCGATCTCAAATTGGTCCGTTGACGCGGACATTTGGAATCCGGTATGCACGGAAATGCGTGCCGGAGCAAATATCTTCAAAACTCAGCAAATTATGTCAACGAGTCCAGAATGACGATACGAACTCAACGGTATATCCGGAATTGGATTTCGATGAGCCGACGTCAAAAAGTCCCGTTGACTCAGAAAGTGGGACCCGTTTTGCACCAAAATGCGTGCCCGGGTCCACGTTCTCCAAATCAAGCAAACTTTATATGAAAACATGCCAGAACGATGCCACGAGTCTACTGGTGGTGTCAGAAATTGAATCCGGAGTCCCGGGTTCAAAAATGGAATTTTACAAGTGCAACACTAAGAATTCGAACGGCCAACTTTGGCGTCGAATTCGACCGACCTAACAAGCTCAAACTGAAATGAAATCCAAAGGGGGCAGGAAGAGGGTTATACCAGCTGTGCACCGGAACTAGTGGCGCACAAAACGAAGCTGCGATGGAGAAGATACGAACCCGCGAAGTTGGCATCATAAAACTGTCCAAAAATAGTACAAATTAAAACGTCAACTTGGTGGCCGGTTTTGATGTATCAAACGACGAAATTAACGGGTGAAATTTGACAGAGGTGAAGAGGGATACCGAGATTGAGACGGAGCAAAAAGATCGCCGATCCAACGGTCGGATTGTCCAGAAAACCGGCGCGAAGTTGCTGCCCCGAGACGCGAATTTTGGACTTCGCGCGCGCGTCACGGCGGAATCTCGTGCAAAACGCACAGATCGACTGTTTCCCACGTCGGGGAGGACGACGACGCACCCAGGGGGTCGCCCGGAGGTGCGCCCGGCCCGCACGCGGCCGTGGGGGGGCTCGCCGGCGCCGGCGACGGCCGGAGCGGCGCGCGGCTGCTGCTCGCGCCCTCCGCAGCTGCTGCCGCTGCTGCAGCTAGCTGCTGCTGGTGCGGCGCTGCTCGCTGCTGCTCTGCCACGCGCGGTGGTGCGCGACATGGCGGCGACGGCGGTGGGCTTGGCCGGAGCACGGCGCAGTCCCGGCGAGGGCGGCGCGCGGCTAAATGGATGATGGAGGTGGTGGTGAATGATGAGGATGATGGAGATGAGGAGGAGAGGGAGGAGAAGGTGGTCGTGGGTGGTGATGATGTTCATGGGGGGTGTGGCTGGTGATCATGGTGGTGTTGCTCTTTGAGAGAAGAAGAAGAAGAAGAAGACTAAGAAGAAGGAGAGAGAGAGAGACTTTTAATATTAGAAAGAGAGAGGAGGGAGTGCTGTCGGTTGAAAGAGGGGAGGGGGTGTGCGTGTACAGGAGAGAGGTGATGGGGGGTGGTGAGTGTAAGGAGGGGGGTGAGAGTAAGAGAGAGATGTGTGTGTGTATATATATATCATATATATATAAAGAGAGATGGTGAGAAAGAGAGAGAGAGAGAAAGATATTTAGAGAGAGAGAGGGTGGGGGGTTTTGTGTTCGGGTACAGGGGGGTGAGGGGGTTGTGTGTGTGTTGGTGTTAAAAAAATATAAGGAGAGAGAGAGAATTACATTATATATATATATATATATATATATATATATAAGAGAGGTAGAGATATTTTATAAATAAAATAATTATATTTCCGAGTAGGCAAAAATGGGAAAACACCAGTGGGGTGTATGGGCAGTCATGGTAGGGTCCATGCCAAACTGGGTCGGACGTTGGGCCAAGTTTGGACAAAGTCGAAGCCAAGATTTAATCAAAATAATAATTTAAATCAATTAAAATTATGGATGAAATAGGAGCACATGGGAGATCGAAATTGTGGCACGCAAGTGGCACCTGCATAGTTGGCTCAAAACAGGCCAGGGCCATATTTTGGGTCGAATGGATTGGACCGATGTCGGGCCCGGAAATTAAGTTGGAAATTAAATCAGGTTTTACGGTAGATAATTATTTGGCCTAAATTGAACCGAAAGTTGTGCGAAGGAAAATGAAGCACAAGATGGTGTGTCTGAGTGGGACACGAAGGTCATGGGTGAAGAGCGTCTCGAGTAGATCAAACATGACAAGTTGGTTTTGAGGAAAACGACTGGTCTGGTGCTCCTAAATTCAAAGTCACGGTAACGCGCTTATGAGGATCAAAATAAAAGTGGGAATAATTAATCAATGATTAATTTGTCTAGGTTGACACGAAGTTGCGCGATACAAAGGAGCACAAGGGAATGAGTTTGGATGGGACACCATATATCAACATGAAAGTAATCTCGTCTACTACAAACTTCAAGAAAGAAGTTTCCAGAGACTGGCATCCCTGATGCTCTAGAATTCCAAGTCACGGTAAAGAGCATTAAATGATAATAACTAATTAATCAAAATTAATTACCGAGAATAAATCATTTAGGAAATTCGAAAAAAATTCCAGAAATTCAGGGGGCTTACAACATGTCTGAAAGATGTCAAGAGTAATACTTCTTTAAGAACTTGTCGTTGATGGGCATCATGAACAAGTCCCCATTGGGTTTGGCGAGGCGGTAAGCACCGTTTGAGTATACCGCCTCGATGATGAAAGGTCCTTCCCACTTGGGCTCGAACTTTCCTGGTGTTTTGTGAGTCAACACCATCGGCCTCCTAACAGCCAAAACCAGGTCGCCTACTTGAAAAGTCCTCTGCTTAAACTTTTTGTTGAAAGTCTGTGATATACGGGCTTGGTAGAGTTCGATGCGTTGTTGAGCTAGGAGACGCTTTTCATCAAGTGCCTCCAGTTCCCACAGACGACGACATTGATTGTCCTCTTCTGTGAGTTGGTTTGTGATCACTACGCGGAGAGAGGGTATCTGGATCTCGAGAGGTAGTACCGCTTCGCTTCCGTAGACCAGGAAGAATGGTGTGTTGCCTGTCGGTGTCCGTACCGTCGTGCGGTAGGCCCAAAGGCATTCGCCGAGCTTTTTGTCCCAGTCATGTTTGTTGGATGACACGACCTTTTTGGGTAGCCTGACGATAGTCTTGTTGAACGCCTCGGCCAATCCGTTTGTTGCCGGATTGTAGGCGGTTGATGCCACATTTTGAATGCGATTCTTGTCACAGAATCTGTTGAAAACATGGCTGATGAACTGAGGACCATTATCGTGGATGATCCTCCGGGGTACTCCAAAACGGTAGATAACGTGGTGTTTGATGAAGCTGATCACCCTGGAGGTTTTTACTTCTGCCAGTGGAACTGCTTCTGCCAATTTGGAGAAGTAGTCGGTGATTGCTAGGATGAAGCGGTGTCCTCTCGATGAAGGAGGGGTGATTGGTCCAACAATATCCATGCCCCAAGCTTCAAAGGGCCAGGAGGCGACTGTAGGATGTAGTGGTTCTGACGGTGTATGGATGAAGTCCGCATGAAGATGGAACGCATGGCACTTTCTAGCATAGTTGACAGCATCAGCGGCCATGGTTGGCCAGTAGTAGCCCATGCATCGCAGTCGATCCTGCAACTTAGGGCCAGGTTGATGGGCCCCGCAGGTTCCATCGTGAGCTTCTCGAAGGGCTTTGGCTGCTTCTTCATTGGACAAACATCGAAGGAGAAGTCCATCGTAGGAGCGTCGGTACAGTATTTTAGTAGCCGTATCATAGTAGAATCGAAAAGAGCGTTTCCTGACTGAGATGGGTTCTTTCGGGTCTTCTGGGAGAATTTTGTAGACAGCGAAGTCGATGAACGGGAATCTCCAATCTCGAAAATTAACACCAGCACTTGTTGACAAAGCATGGGCTATTCGTGAGCACAGGTTGTTTTTGGGACATACCAAGTCTCGACCCACCACTGTGACATAGTGTTGAGTCCCGAGGGGTGCTGCCAAGGAGGCTGCGAGGCCAGCCAGAGCATCAGCCTCCAGATTTTGTAGACGAGGTACATATTCGATGAAGAACCCGGGGAAGGTTGAAATGATGCTCAATGCAACTTCAAGGTAGAAGATCAGATCTTCATGGCGAACCTCGTATTGCCCTCTGACCTGGTTAACGATGAGTTTCGAGTCGCCATAGGCTTCCAGATGATTCACCCCCAGCTGTTGTGCCAGCTGGAGTCCCATAATGAGCGCGTTGTACTCAGCAACATTATTGGAGCACGGCTTTGAAAGGGAGTAAGCACGCTGGATGACCAGCTGATCGGGGGAGACTAATACCACCCCCACTCCAGCGATGATTTGGCCTTTGGGGCCTGTTCTTGAAGCACCATCGAAAAACATCCGCCAGACGGAGCCTTCTTCGGTGACGTTTGATTCTTGGACCTCATCCGGGATGTCTTCGTAGAGTTTTGAGGACTCTGGGAAGGGGTGTGCAACTAAGAAGTCGGCTAGAGCTTGACCCTTAACAGCTTTTTGTGGAACAAACACCATGTTGTATAGCGTTAACAAGATCGCCCATGTGGCAAGCCGGGAGTTTAATGATCCTGGCTTCGTCATGAGGACTCTGAGCGGATTGACTCGGGAAATGACATGAATTGTCTGCCCCGAGACATAATGATGAGTCTTTTGGATGGCAAATACCAGAGCTAAGTACTCCTTTTCAACGGGGTTGTACCGGTGTTCGGCCCCGATCAGAGTTCGACTGAGGTAGTAGATTGCTTGCTCATAGCCTGTATCGCTGTTCTGAGCTAGCAGAGCACCGAGGGAATGATCCATGGCACGGACATAGAGGATAAATGGTTTGCCGGCGACGGGTGCCACCAGGACTGGCAGGCTTGTTAGATAAGCCTTGATGTCGTCGAAAGCCTTTTGGCACTCCTCTGTCCAGACGTAAGAGACTCCCTTCCTCATGAGCTGAGTGAAGGGTTGACATTTGCCAGAAAGGTTTGCTATGAACCTCCGGATATATGCCAGACGTCCCTGTAGGCCTCGAAGTTCTCGAAGGTTCTTCGGAGGGTCCATATCGAGGATGGCTTTGGTCTTCTCGGGATCGACATGAATGCCTTTCGCCGTGATGATAAAGCCCAAAAACTTTTCGCTATAAACCCCTAGAAAGGATTTAGCAGGGTTCATCTTGAACTGGTGCGCCCGTATGAGATCGAAGACTGTCTTGAGGTTTTACAGGTGATCTCCTTTAAGATGGCTCTTGACTGCGATGTCGTCAACATAGCATTCGACTGTCTTACGAAGATGCTGACGGAAAATGGTGCTCATAGCTCATTGGTATATCACACCAGCGTTCCTCAAGCCGAAGGACATTACTGTGTAGCAGAAAATGTCCTTTGGAGTCCTGAATGACGTGTGTTTTGCGTCATCGGGGAACATCTTGATCTGGTTGTAGCCCGAATACCCGTCCATGAAAGACATGCGCTCGAAGCCACATGTGTTATCGATCACCACGTCGGTGATTGGAAGCGGGAATTCGTCCTTCGGGCAGGCAGAGTTGAGGTCCCTGAAGTCGATACAAACTCGTATCTTCCCATTTTTCTTGGTGACGGGGACGACGTTGGCTACCCAATCTGGGTGTTATTCTTCACGGATGAAGCCGCTGGTCAAGAGCTTGTCCACCTCCTGATCGATGGCGTTCATGATGTCCGGACGGAAGCGTCGCTGTTGTTGTTTGATAGGCTTGGCATCATGTAAGATGTTCAGTCTATGCATCACGATCTGGGGGTCAAGTCCCGGCATATCTTTGTAACTCCAGGCGAAGACGTTGATATACTCTTTAGTCAGCTGGATTAAAGATTCTCGGTCTTCTTCTTTTAGGCTTTTGCTGACGAAGATGGGTTTGGAAGAAGATCCATCCCCAAGGTCGATATGTTCGACCTCGTCCTCGGTGGAAGGTTCACCTAGTTCAAAACGAGACTCCCACTGTTCTCCCAGGCGTTGAGCCCAGGGTTCTACTTCAAAGAATTCTGGCGTTTGGCCTTCATCTTCTTGAGGTTTTGCTGATGTCATGATGGCTGACAACACTTCCTTGAAGACTGATCCGATGCTGGTATCGAAATCCCAAGTCGATGCTTCGGACGAGTGAGAATGCTTTACCTCTTCTGCGTCTGAACTCTCTGGAATTGACGGTGGCGTGACATAGCCTACCCCCGTCGAGTTTTGTTGTAGCAGTCCTGGGGCTTTCCTTTAGGTGTCGGAAGCCGGAGGGGGAGACGTCGACCCTTGCCGTAGTTCAGGCCTTTATCGCTTTTTAGGTCGTAACCTATCTTTGGATGAGGTACTTTGCCTTGTCCGTGTACCGATAGACTTGCATTCTGCCGGTATCTGGTTCTGGCTCGAGTGGCGGGAGGTCTTGATGACGCTCAACTTTGCCGAAGATGATGGGTCCTTCGTCTCGATTCTGTGGCGGGACTACGTAACAAACCCCTTGGGACGGGACTACTCGATTTACATGATGGACGGTTGTTATTTGTGTTTGCAACGACCGTAGAGGGTTATCTAATGTATACATGGCATTCCAATATGGAAGACTAGAATAATTAAAAGACACTCTATTATTGATGAAATACGGGATTTTATTCCGCGGGATTATATTGTCCAGAGAGGGGGCATCTACATCAGCAGAGACATATTCCCCTAGCTCTTTATCTGTGAGTACTGGAGTAGGATTGGGAGAGTCCACCACAGCGTTGGTCTTGGAGTCCGAGAGGACTATACGGGCCTTTTCTGGCAGCTTGGATGGCGACGGCTTGCCTTTAAGACGCACCTTCAGAGGTGCCTCCACTTTGCCTCCGGTGATTGGCGCCTTCCCCTGTAGTTTTGCCACAAGGGGCGCCGATGTTTGAGGCAGTTTTCCCTTGAGTCGTATCTTCAGAGGAGCTTCAGGAGCAGCTGGTGCCTTCCCGAGCAGCTTAATGCTCATGGGAGGCAACTTCTGAGGCGGTTTGCCTTTGAGTCGGATCTTCAAAGGAGCGTCGGGAGTGACCTCTGGCTCCATGTCCGGCTATGCTGCTGTTTCTGCTTCGTCATTAGCGTTATTTGCTTCCTCCTCGTCAGGTGACTTGTACAAGTCAGAATCCGTGAAGTAGGCTTCGATCCCTTTGAAAGGATCGATGTCCGCGAACCCCGTCTGGATGACGTTGTTGGTGGACACGTACTTCATACATTGGTGGAGCGTGGATGGCACCACCATATACTCATACAGCCATGGGCGACCCAGCAGCAGGTTGTAGTTGACTTCGGCGTCCACGACATAACAAGTGACCTCGGTTCTGAGGTTGTAGTTGCCTAGCGGCTCGCTTTTGCTGGCGTTGAAGCCACTGATAGTTGTATTGGAAGGCGCCAACCGGTACATTGGGATCCCCAGTGTTGAGAGCAGCGTCTTCGGGATGATGCTGAGGGAAGACCACGGATCGATCTAAATCCGCTTCACCTTGACTGAACCGATATACCCTGTATAATACAGCGGCCTGTTGTGTCGGTTGTGCTTGAGCAGCATGTCCTGTTGGGTGAAAGTTATATTAGGGATAACCTCATCCGCACAGTGGCAGTGCGTGCATACAGTCGGGAGATCTTCAGGCTGCTTGACCTGACTGAGAAAGGATTCAGCATCCTTCAGAGCTTCACAGAGAGCTTCTCGGGAGTCTTTGGAAAGACGAAGGAGCTCAAAGAGAGATAGGCGGGCGGGAGTACTGGCCAGTTGTGCCAGTATGTCAAAGTTGTGGGGCTTGGCTAACCCCGAAGCATTCTCCTTTCGCAGAGGCCTATCGAAGCGGGCCTCTATCTGCTTCTGTTTATTGGCTGCTGGGGGCATAGACGGGCCCTCCTCCTGGACAGCAGGGACGGTGCAAGGAGGCACCACCTCGATGGCAACTTCGTTGGGTTGGGTGTTCTGTTGCGAACGCGTCTGTACAGGAAGTGCCTCTTCTGCTGAAGAAGAGACCATGCGGCAAGACTTGATCTTCCTGCCATTGGATTTGGAGGTAGGGCGTACCTCCGGTTGAGTCACCTCAGAGACAAGATCAGGGTGAACCCAGAGGATCTCTCCCCGAGATGTGGCAAGTGGGATGAGTCCACTCACGTTGTCACGAGTAGGTGGTAAGTTAACCACCTCCATTATCGCCTTAGGGATGGGGACGACGCCATATTGTGTTGTAGTCGGCGGCAGGGTGCCAAACTGAAGTGAAACCAGGTTGGCTGACACCGTCTTCTCCTCGTAGTCGATGGAGATTACATCCGCATTGATCATGCGCTGGATGTAATTCTTGAGTACATAGCAGTCCTTGGTTGGGTGTCCGACAAACCGATGGTAGTGACAGTACCTCGGGTTGTCCACTTTCCCAACCTCGTCGGGACGCTTCGGGTCCGGCAGCTTAATCTTGTCACCCTGCTTCAGTATCTCAAAGAGTTACAGGGTGTCTTCGTCGTTGAACGAATAAACCTCCTTTGGCCTTGGTGCAGGTAGAGGCTTCTGAGTAGGTGCTGACGTACCTTTTGAGGCATTGACAGTCAACGCCTGTTTCCCCTTCGTGTCTCGTCCGGGGTTGTTAGCTGCAGGCCGTTTTCCCTTATCCTCAAAGGCAGGGAAACTGACTCCCAGAAGATGAGCATTGGCCGCCTTCTTTTCCGTGGCTTCTGCTTCAATGACCAAGGAGCTCCAGTCGGGAGGAGGAGTAGAGTTGAGCCAGAGTTTGACTGCAGACAGCATGTTCATGCTGCAGGAGGAGAGGAGCGCATGTTCTGGCATGCCCGGGGGCAGTCTGAAGCAGGCCTGTCGGAAATGTTCGATGAACACCCGAACCGTTTCCTTCTCCTTCTGGCGTATCTCTATAAGGGACGCCATTGTCATGTCCTTTCCGCCGTCGTAGAAACAGTCAAGAAAAAGGTGCGTCAGGTCATTGAAGGAGGATATGGAATTGTCGGGGAGGCTGCAGTACCAGTCGTACGCTACTCCCTTCAGTGCCCCAACAAATATGCTAGTGAGTAGCGCGTCATCCTTCGGAAGATGTCCCGTCTGAGACTGGAAGTACGTTAGATAGCGGCGAGGAGAGTCCTTCCCGTCGTATGGCGTCAGTGTTTGTAGTTTATACTTAGGAGGATAAACCACTTTGTTCCACTCGAGGGGATAAGGTTGGGGAATCCCCATCTTCTGGCGCTCCTCTTGTCGCGTCTTGGACTCAAAGTGCTCGCGCAAGTCCCTGATCATCTCGACCATATCTTCCATGGAGCTGGGAGTCGGGGAAGGAGGTACTACTTGAAGTTGAGCATTTGAGGGCTCCGATGTCCGAGGTGCTTCTCGGCGATCCGTATCCAAGGATACCCGTTGAAAGGGTACACTTGATTCTCCATTGGCCCCTGGGTCAGGACCGGTAGAAGGTGTCTTGGCCAAAGCTGACCGTATCTCAAATACTGCTTGAGTCAGTGTTTGCATAGAGGCAGAGAGGGTTTTGAGTCCTCCCTCTAATGTGTCCATGTGCTGGACGAGGTCTGGTGGCGGTACATCAGACTCGGAATCACCTCCAGCTATGTATACTGTCATGACATGGCTGGAAGTGGATGGATCGGTTGATGCTTCGCTCTCGGCTTCACTCTCTTGTAGGGGAGTTGCCTCTCATGGAGCTTCGTCCTGGCCACCGCCGGCTATGTTCTGGAGAACATTCTCAACGGGAGCATCTGCAAGGGCCTGATTACCCTTGGTTCCGTCTTGAAGGACTTCTTCGTCGCCGAGACTCAGATCCGTGGGGGCTAGACTACCCCCGACTGTGTTTTGGGGGACACCCTCGTCTTGAAGGACAGGGGCTAGATGACCCTCAGCCATGTCCGGGAGGCTGACTTCGAGAAGATCGGCCTCAGTTGTACTTTGGAAGACAGTTTCGTCTTCGGAAGGAGGCTCGACAAGGGTCTGACTACCCCCAGTTTCCTCTAAGATCTTCTTTCTCCCCCGAGTTCCTTGAAACACTCCGGAGGACGAGACATTCGCCTTGGTTTTCCTCGGCTGGCTCTTGAACGAGGACGAGGAGTTGCCAGTCGTCTTTCGGACTGACGAGGAGTTAGAGATCATGTTGCATGAAGCAACCCTTGGCTCTTCTTTTGTTGACACCTTCTTCCCGAGGCGACGTCGGAGGGGTGTCAATGATTGCAGCCGCTGGAACAATGACTGCCTTGGCGGGACTGCCGTCTTACAACAGCAGTTGATAGTAACTACAGCACAAGTGTGCCCTATGAGGGGCGCATCGTACTTGTCAGTCGGCTCTCCTGATCGGCGCTTATGAGTGACCACGTTGCGAAAATCGTTGGAGGAGAGTGCCACCTTCACACCCCCTTCAGGCGCATGGCAAGGCCAAGCGCCGGGGTGGTCAGGCGAATGCTGCGCTCCCTGATCTAACACCAAACAGGCGTCCCGATCAGTAGTGGGGGAACAACATTTGAAGTAACTTGAACGGACCTCAGACGCACAACCAGTGGAGGCACGGGAGTTCAAGACCACTGGATTTGCCTTACTCGACTTGGTTATGCATGCAATAGATGCGCCCAAGTGAGACAAGGACTTTGAAGGTCGGCTCGTTTCTGGCGCAGAAGCACCTGAGTCGACCTTATACAGCTTACCATCAGCAGCGCGCATGATTGTGAGCGCATGCTTCTGGCTCGCTGCTGGCATAGCACGTTTGGGGCGCATGGCCCGTGCTGTCTTGGATTTCTTCGTACCAGCCCGCTGGGGCATATAGTACTCAGAATCCAAATTCTCTTCGCCATTACAGCGAGTGAGTCTGTCAAAGACAGAGACCTTCTGTGGCACATCAGAGGTGATACATGGGGTATTGGCTGCGCCCCTGCTCCGTCGACGCATCTTCCTCGTCTGAGAGGGAGATGGCTGGGGAATGTGGTCAGTCGCACGTTTTCCTGAGAGATGCGCTACACCAGTGGGCGAATCTTAGTTGCTGAGGACGTCGGCAGGAAGGGAAGGCTGGATCGGTGCATCCCCTTTGGTGGTGGTGCCCGAGGCGTCGACCTTGCGCACCCAGACTCGACGGGTCTTCTTCGGCTTTGGCAGCCGCTTCGAAGGACTCACACTTCCTTCAGTGATGAACTCCTCATACGCCTGTTGATTGAGGCGTACGACCAGCGTCTTGTGGGAGGAGACCACCTTCACATCGTCGGATTGCGATACAGCTTTCTCGGTGGAGGAGAAAGAGGTCCCCAGTAGAGTCGCCAGCTTGTTTGCCATTAAAATTCTTTTATTGCAAATTTTAATACAAACAGAACAGTCTTACAATATAGGACTTAGATGTAGTCCTAGGAGTACACTTTTGTTTATCTGGGTCCCTTGTGCCGATGGAGTGAGTGGTAATGCATTGACTTCGTTGATGATCTAACGATGGTTATCGGTTCTCTGAAGGTCTGGATTACCCTGGGTGCTGGAGCTTACTGAGAGGAAGGAGACGTTGAGTGTCTGTATCTGCTTCTCTGGTGGTGTGTTTGTTCATTTTTTTGTTCCTGTGTGTGTGTGTGAAGGAAATGATCCCTCTTATTTATAGTCTGCAGGCTGGCTGCTCATGCGCGCATATGTAGGATGCGCCTGGACGCGGGGATGCCACGTGGTGATTGCTGATGGAGGCATATGAACGATGCGCCCTGATCGAGGGGTTAAATTCTTTATGCTGCTATTGTGGGCCGGCACGTAGCAGAGGAGAAGATCTTTCTGTTGCTGAGATCTTGGATGAGTTGAGTCAAAGGACACGTGTCATCGACCCATGGCTCAGAGATCTCGGATTTGAGAGGGAATGATCTGGTAGGATGCGCCTAGGATTGGGCGCCTGAGGAGGCTTTGGCTCGTAACCTTTAGGAGTCATGAACCATTCGAGGCACATGGATTTTGAGGCACATGTGAGGCTTCAGTAGCGACTTAACTCCTGTCTTTCGGGATCAGAGAGAAGTCTGGGGCGCATGGCTTTTGAGGTGTATGCAGATTTAGGCGCATGACTGCTGAGGCGCATGCGAGATAATTAGGTGGCCACGTGACAGTACCCGTCGGAGGAAAGTAATGATGATGCTGACATTGGCAACGCTTCATCTTCTGAACTGTTCAGACTTCGGGAGGCGTGCTGCCAACTCTGTCAGTTCAGCATTTAATATTTTTGACATTCGATGGTCAGCTGAGTGGGCGCATCGATCGGCGTTCTACTAGGCGTATGGGGACGCATGGGGGCGCATCCCTGTGAGGCGCTTGGTGATACGCTTTGATGTTGAAGGGCGCGTCTGTGTGATGTGCGGTCTGGCTGACGCATCCACTTCATGACACGTCTTTAATGGTGCGACTGTTACGATCTTCGAGTGCTTTAAATAGCCGTTTGGACTTGGCTAAATTCGAAGTGCCCGGTTCATCTATTTAATACAAATTTATTGCACGGAATTTGGAGAGCCATCCACTTGGCGCATGGGTTTGATTTGCCCGGCCTATAAATAATGGCATGGAGAGAGTTTGCTTCTCGTTCTCTCACGTTCTTCCAACATGAACTTGTTTACTCGGATGTATTCTGTTGATGAGATGCTCCCGAGGGTGAAGATGCGAAACAATGTCTTCATTGATGCACTTGAAGGTGACTGTTACATCCAAAAGTCGGAGTCGAGGGCTTTCGAGGCAGGCGGAAGGTGCCTGTTGTATCCAAAGATAGGGATGCTCGAGCCTCGTCTCCGATATTCTGGAAGAGCCGCAGATCGGGATGGCGGTGCTGCAGCTTTAGGGGCTCTTTCTTCCTTCAAAGTGGGTGTCGTCCACTCTGGTTGTGTTGAAAGCTGCTCCTTTAGCCGCGGTTTCGAATACGGTCTTTCTTCGCCTTTGGAGGCTCTTTCGAAGCCTCCCCTGGCCACAGGTCGGCTTACGGTGCTCTTCTCTTCCTCGGTTTGGGGAGCTCTTCCTCCAGCTAGAGGGTTGATTGCCACCCTCGTTCTGCTCAATAAATGCTTCATTAGTCGAAGCATTTAGACGGCGGTGAGCCTGGATGAAAGAGCGGCACATAACTGGGCTGCTGAAGGGATGCACATAACTGAGCTGCCGAAGGGATGTACATAACTGAGGATGCACATGACTGAGCTGCTGAAAGGATGCGCCCTACTGAGGGCGCATGGTGGGATGCGCCTGACTGGGGGCGCACGGTGATTGCTGCGCCTATTTGAGGGCGCATGGTAGCTGCTGGCTGTAGACTTAGGATCTTTTCTTTTGTAGAAATTCTCTTTTGTACAATCTTTTCTAGACATGTAATAGACTTTTATATGTAATAGAAAGTCCTCTTTCAATGTCCATATTTGTTGTTTTTGCTGTGTGAAGTACTTTGTCCGAGCTCTGGCACATGTAGTGTCTGGCGCATAGGACTTCTTGTTCTGAAATTCTATGCTTCTACAATGATGATAGAACTTATGATAACATTTGGAGCTGCCTCCTCCTCCTCAACTGTGGCCATGACGTAAGCATGTTTCCGCTGTGGTCCTCCTCTCTGATGCTGCTGGTGCTGTACAAATCTCTACTGCTGAGGTGGTAGAGCTGGTCCTCCTCTCTAGAGTGCAGCAGACAGTGCTCTGGGTGGTGCAGGTGGTGGTCCTCCAGCTCCTCGGGGTCCACCTGCTAGTCTGGCTGTGGCCTGCTGGCAGTCTCTCATCCGACGAGTGTCTGATCCGTAGAATAAGCAAAGTCTGAGCCTCTTGTGACAGACCTCCACGTGGTGTCCCGGTCGGTGATAGTATGTGCAAGTAACCTCCTGCTGTCTTTGATGCTGAACTGCTGGAACTCTGGCAGGACGATGCTAAACTGCTGCCGGCTGTAGTGGCCTTATCTGAGTCAGAATCTGAGTCCTCTTCGCCGGTGCCTGTTAGCTGCTACTGCCGATGTCCCTATCCCTCTTGGGCCTCGGGTCCATCTCCTTCTCCACAGCCTGAGCAATCTTGAGGATGCTCGAATAAGTCATCGCCTGGCCGATCGCCACTGCATGCCACAATTCTCTGGTGAGGCCCTTCTTGAACCTCCAAGCCCTCTCATCTGGCGTACCGACTAGGTTCTCTGCGAACCTGCTGAGTCGGGTGAACTCTGACGTATACTCTGCCACCGTCATGGTCCCCTGCTGTAAGGCCTCGAACTGCATCTGAAGCTCCTCTCGCTCAATGTCGGGAAAGAACTTCTCCTTGAACGGATTTTTGAAATTTGTCCAAAGGACCTAGGACGCAGCTAACTGGGGCTCCTCTCGGTACCAAGCTCTGGCGAGATAAAAAAGTCGCATGCTCGCAACTTTCACCTTCAAGTCATCAAGAATTCTCGCCATCTTTAGCGTCCTCTCCGCATTTTCCATCCACTCATCCGCATATACGATCCCCTCATGGCCCCAGAAATCTATCGGACAGAGGTTCTGGTAGTCCCTGACGGTCCCCGGTCTCGGTGCTGCTTGTATTGGAGGTGCTATCGGTGCTGGTACTGTCGGCTCTCGAGTCCTGAGTGCATCAATGACTGTCACTCTAAACTGTACATCCTGGTGGTTCTGGGCCTCCATGAACTGCTAGAATATGGCCATCACCTGGGCGCCGTCGAACATCATCGTCGGGGGCAACGGAGGAAAGATAGGAGGCGGTGGCGAAAGCTGCTCTACTGGAACGTCTGGTGTAGACTGTCCCGTACTGCCTGCAACTCCAGACTGATCTGCGATCTTCCTTGTGTTGACCATCCGGCAATAGAAAAAAACATCGTTGATTGACAAACCCTAAAACCAAAAAATAAACAATGTTTTTATAATGTCAATGTACCTGATATACCCTTATCTTCCGATTTTCCTATGATGTGATCAAGTTTTCCTAGTTGAATCAAGTCCCCCAATAGTACACTAATACCTAGGTACTATTAGGATAGACCTGCATGGGCCACCACTAAAAACATGTCATGACCTGCTCTCGAATAATCGGACACGAGTCGGACACACCCAGCCTTCGTTGTTAGACACGATAAAGTAAGTTGTACCAATCTCTAGGGAAAACTACAAGTCCAGATAATAATGAATGTAAACCTCAACATCTAATATCGAATCCCAGAATCAAAGTACAAGTCTAAGAGTTATTACATTTTTCAGCAAATGAAAAGTAAACTGATGTCTCTAATACAAAGTCCAAATAAAACTAAAAGGAAGGTACCAGGCCTCCTCAGCCTCTAAGTCCTGAGCAACATCGGCTGGCTCATAGGTGCCTCCAGGCTCATGCCCGTAATAAGTGTCACAGACAGCCTCCAACTAATCTGCAACATATCCTAGTCAGGAGCGGAGCTAAGTATATCCAAGGAAATGAACATGAACATCATGGTATAGAAATGAATACAGAAAAATATAAAGTACGAGAAATGAGAACATGACGTGAAACCTGAACATGAATACTGAAAAGTAAATACAGGGAACATGAAATAAAACCTGAACATGAGATACACAATGATCCTAATGTGTGTAGTATATCGAAATACATCCAGAGTGTGTGATCGGCTTGGGTAGATTCAGGGAACATGAAATGGTACGGCTTCGGTCCCGCGTGCACGATGCGGGGCCGTAGCTATTCACATGAATAGTAACTCAGATTTGATCACACATCTGTAGTATTTTCCCTCCCATACACAAGTAAACTCAGGGAACAAGATACAAGACATTATCGTGAAATATTGTGTCAATAAGGAGATACAAGCATGAATACAAGACATAAAGTAATGGACAAGTCCGAGGAGTAAAGTTGCCTTGCTCATGGTGATCAAGTATGGGATGTACAGCAGGATATCCTCATGTTTATGATTACAAGTTGATTAATATCTAACAAATCCTAATTAGTGATTTCCATCCATTAACCAAGCTTAATTTATAGAGTAACAAGAATGTTAACTATATTTTATTCTAGCAGTTATCTATGTATTGGTTTGTAACATTCCCATCTAGCTACTTAGAAATACTTAGCTAAGCAAACAGTCCAATTTATCCAACTAAAGAATAGGACTGTGAAGGCATAACTGAATGTAATAACCTACACTAATTCATTTACCTTTAATACATTTAACTGAAATACTAAAACATTCATAGAGTAAGACTTAAAATAAGACCAATGGTGTCTAAAGAAGACAACTGATTATGATGGATCCTTCAATCTCAGGTTTATCCTTAAAGGCATCCCCAATGTCCCTGTCCAATAGGAAACTAACTAAATCAAATCAGTAGACAATTTTCTACTGGTATAATGAATTAGTCAAGCCAACATACCCAGGGTCCATTTCAAAATTTATTACCTGAAATAATCTTTAGATCAATCCTCAAGGTGTCAGTCCTGAACAGGATTAATATATTTCAGTCTAAGCTAGGCTGATACAAACCAGTCTCAACTGAGACACTTGATGTGGTTCAGTTAACTGATACAAGTCAGTTCTGTTCAAACTGATACAACCAGTCCTGTTCAAACTGATACAAACCAGTCCCGTTCAAGGCACTGATATAGTCCAGTCCTTAAATCAGAGCTGATGCAAATCAGTCTTGATTTAAGGCTAATACAAACCAGTCCCTAAGCAAGCAACATATCCTAATCCATGAATTATAGTTCAACAAAACCCCACTCTCCTTATCAGTTGAACTTGAAGTATTCTACATACACACAAGCGCAATTTAACCTGTCCCATAGACAACACTCAGGTGCAGTAAGGTATTAGTCTCAGCAGAAACTAACCCAGTCCCCTAAGTTCCAAAATAATGAATTCTTGCAATTAAGGTACTGTAGGTATCTAATTCAGAGTAAGTGAATTAATCTTGCCATAACACAATTCAGTAACTCAATTCTCCATAGTGTGCAGGATCACTCTGTTCCCTGCAGTCACTGAATCAATCAAGAAAAGGTTTAATCCTACAGCAACATCTACTGCCAACCAAAACCAAAAATCAACTCTTAAAGCCTGAACTTCCCTTTATAATCCCAGGTTCTCTCCTAAATATTAGGCTTCTAATGTACTATCAGTCAACCTCAGTTTTCATACTGCCCAGGTAAATTTCTAAACCAATGATGCCGTGGAACCTATTCGACTTATTATCCTGTCTTCATGTTCAAATCTCAACCGAACTCTCTCTTAATCCCCTCTTCAGTCACTCAATCCTTTACTCACAGCTATAACATAATTCCTTGAACCTACGCATTCAGCTTATAACCCATTGTGTTGAGTTTGAACCTGCATGCCCAAGCTATTGATAATTCATTCAGTCTCAACAGTTCATATATAGGAAAAACACCCAACCACATTAAACTAAGGTCTCTGTCAATTGATATTACTGTAGTTTACTAAATCCCACAATCACTAGACTAATACAACAATCTAGGCTAATCAGGAAATAATCTCTAAGTTCAGTAATTACTATTCTCAAATCACCTTACTTATCAACTGATTTGAGCATAAGAACCCAACATTCGAAATGAAGGAGAGAAATCAGTTCAATGAAATCTACTGATGAAAATATAACTAATATCTAAATCACAAATGAACCACCAATTTACTTCTCAAGAAATCAAAAGAGATCATTCTTATAATAACTTCAGTTTCTAGCAGGGCCTTCTTATTTATTGATAGAATTGAACAAAGTAAGGCCTAACAACAGTTAACTCAATCTACTTCCAGTTCATTGATTAAATAAGAAAATAAAATTTACCTATGAAATAGATGTCCCGAACTGTTGACACAAGCTCAGAAGTGGACACGAGTCCTCTCTCGCATCTGATTTCCCTTCCTGAGGCATTTGTTCAAACAGTTGGAAACAAAAAATATAAAAGAGAAAACAACCACTTCCTCTTCAAATTCCTTCAGAAAAATCATAGAGATCAAAATCCTAGCTAAATGAAGTTCATCGATTCGAGTATTCGATAATGGATCGGTTGATCGAATTGTTCTGTAATCAAAGACTAGTCGAGGATCCCAAAAATAGAAGAATTAGAGACCAATTCAAGTTCTGATCAGAAGCGTAAGACTAGATCAAAAATCAATTAGTAAAGTTTCAAACGAACTAATCAACTTACCTACCAAACTTCCTATTTATAGTATTCTGGACAGGCAGAATTCGGCCAGAATTATGTGCCAAGAATTCAAATTTTTGGCCGTTGGACAACTAGCATACAGCAAACCCTAAAAATTAGGGTCCTGTAATTTATGTCACCCTCATTTCCCGTATTTCCAGTATTTCATATTTATACTCGTATCTGGATTTTGGCATGTATTTTTATTTTTCTCAGCTTATGGAATTTCGGTATTTCTCGTATTTGGGTTTTTGGCTTGGCTCGGTTTTATTGGGTTGGTTCGGTTTGGTTTGGTTATATGATGGATCACCTTAACCTATGCTACCCCTCATCCCCACCACAACTCCCCCTCTTTATATCCCCACCTACCACTCTCTATCTCTTCATTACCACCACCATTAATTTCCTTCTTCTTCTTCTTCTCCTTCCTCTACTCAACTCTCCCAACCCTAGGCAAGTGCATCTTGCCACTACATGATAACCCTCTTTTCCTTGTCCATTTGATAGATTAGGATATGGTGATCAACATTAGAACTTGGGTTTTTGTGATTTGGAGCCTCCATGGTTATAGATCTAAGTTATTTCTATTTTTGGATTTTGCATGGTTGAGCTACTTAAGTTGGATTTTATGGGTTTTTTTATGTTTCCTTGTGGAAGAGCATTCAATTCCACCCTGGTTGGAACTTTGGAAATCTGGATTTGGAGTTCGGATAGCCAAGTTATGAGGTTTTGAAGTTTTGGAGCCATTGGAGCTTCTTCTCAGCCATGGAGAAGAAGACCCAGACCCTGCGTGCGTGTTTTTACGCGTACGCAGCTCTCTGCTTGTGTGACTTTTCACGCAGCTACTTCCTTGAGCGTGCGTGACTTTTCACGCAGCTGCTTCCTTGAGCGTGCGTGACTTTTCACGCAGCTGCTTCCTTGAGCGTGCGTGACTTTTCACGCAGCTGCTTCCCTGTAGCGTGCGTGACTTTTCACGCAGCTGCTTCCCTGTAGCGTGTGTGACTTTTCATGCAGCTGCTTCCCTGGAGCGTGCGTGACCTTTCACGCAGCTGCTTCCCTGTAGCGTACGTGACTTTTTACGCAGCTGCTTCTCTGTAGCGTGCGTGACTTTTCACGCAGCTGCTTTCCTGTAGCGTGCGTGACTTTTCACGCAGCTGCTCCTCTTGAGTGTGCGTGACTTTTCACGCAGCTGCTCCCTGTAGCGTGCGTGACTTTCACGCACACTGCTCTCTCAGCGTGCGTGACTTTTCACCTACGCTGCCCTCAGCGTGCGTGACTTTTCGCACGCTGCTCCCCTGACCCCTTGCTTAACCCATTGGCTCTTAGAGTTTTGGTTTTATTTCTTTAAGCTTGGCTCTTCTCTAGCCCTGTATATTAATATTTTATTAGATATTTTATGCCCATTTTATATCCTTTTGTCATGAACTTGATTTTACTTAATATGTTTGGAATGACTATTGTACATGGCATGATATGACAAGGAACCAGCATAACACGACAGTGACCCGTGATGGTGCACTCCTGACATGACCAACCTGACATGATAGTGGCCCGTCCTGGCGCACTCCTGACAAGTACCCTGACATGATTTATCTTGATAATTTAACTTGACCTGCCTTGACACCGTGGGTGGTTCTTCTTGCTTGCTTGTTAAATCCACTTGTCCTGTCTTGCATCATGTCTAGGAGGGGACTCCTGAGTACCACGGTCAGGAGTACCTACTAAAATGGATTAAGGTTAATAGCTAGAATAACTCAGTAGTCATGAAGAGATGACACAGCTACAGGCAATCCCGATACCTGGGCGCTCTTGGGATCTGTAGCCTGCCGTCGAGTAGGGCACATTTTCAGCGCACCGTCGAGTGTTGTACCCTCTAAGTCACCTAAGGGTACATGTGTCTCCTGGACGATATACCCATCTGAATTCAACCCTAATCTTTCGTCCTGCCTGGATGGTCTGCAGGACTTGTGGCTGTGGAACAATCTCACTGTATCTTGTTAGTAATTAGGCCTGTGATAACCCTAGTTAGTTAAAGTAGTAAGCCGTAGTATCTGCTTGGCCGTGATTGATTAAATGAGGTATAACCAGTCTAGTCATGTCTTGATCCCGTGCGAGATTGCTTCCTGTCTTGATTACTTACATTACTTATCTTGCCGATAAATGGTGGGAAACCAAGCTCTGTTCAGATGAAGGGTTACAACCCCGGTCCTTGTTTGATTTACGGGTTGTAACCTGGCTATCAGAATATTTCCATGGTTATCTCGTCGTATATCATCCTAACATGTTTTCGTAATTTTAGTTTTAATATTAGTTTTCTTGTGCTGATTGCTGGCTTTTGTTCTTATTTCGTGGGCCTCTTGTGACACTTGTTCTTTCTGGGGTTTACCCAGCTGGTTTTGTGTGGCCAGATTTCGGAGCAGCTCCCGAGGATCTACCAAGCTTCCAGCCCGATGGTGGCGACTAGAAGGAACCCGGACTACGAGTGGGTTTTCTATTTTGTTTCGCTAACTCTATTGTAAATTTATTCTTTTGAGACATTTAGCCGACGAGCACCTGTTAGCTCGATGCACTTTTACTTACTGTCTGCCTACGGGCTGTAAATATGATTAACAAATCCTAGGGTTGATCATGTATGACTTAAACTCTTGCTAGTCCTAATATTTTGTACGACTAGCTTCATGATCACCTGATATGTAATATTTGGGACGCCTTTTATTGTATATTTAATGATCATACATCTTGTAATTATATTACTTGCTTGAGATTGAGACAATAGGCTTGACCTTAAGAGACTGTTGGCTTATAGTAAACCCTCATATCTAGACAGCCGTGACCGTATAGTTGAGATGTATTCTATTTCAATATACGTAGCTGGCTATGTCTGCCCCCGCTCTCCAGTATTCTGGTTCTAGGGCGTGACATGGTTTAAGTGGTGGCCCATGCAAGTCTTGTCAATCAAGAAATGTGAGGGTTTGCCGAATAGATGTCTCAATCAGTATTCGTCCTTGATCTCCGCCCGTATTTTCAAATCCCTGAAATTCTTGCCCTGATTACATGCTTGTATCGTTGATCTGTCCTGGTCCTTCCTTATTGTTTCTCTGTGTCATTTTCCTCTGTGGCACTGTACCTGACCCTGCCGATCAGCAAGGAAGAGCACCTCCCGTGGGCCAGCAGCAACCTGGAGATCAAGCCCAGCATTCCGGAGTCGCCTCGAGAGTGATACCTACTGGAGGAGAGTCACCAGTTCGGCCCGTCCAGCCCGCAGAGCCAGATGATGGTACCTTAGTAGGCCTCATCAGAACCTTGATAGCTTCCCAGGATCGTCGAAGTGACGCCCTGCACCAGACAGTTCAAGATGCTTTGACCCGAGGCAGACATCCAGGGAACCAGGCGGCAAATAGCTTCAAGCGATTGAACCCTCCTTTCTTCGACGGCAGCGAGGATGCGATTGCCGCGGATGCCTGGCTTCAGGATACCGAGGTGATTCTGGAAGCAGCTAGGACACCCGAGAATGAGAAGGTGGCGGTGGTACGCCTGCAGTTGTTGGACTTGCTCGCAGTTGGTGGGCGACACAAGCCATGGGATTAGTGGCACCCATTGCTTGGGCAGTGTTTAGGAAGAGATTTCAGACGAAGTATTTCGATGCTGTGGCTCGGGACGACTTGCAGACCAGATTTACCAACTTGAAGCAAGGAGGCAGATCAGTCGACAGTTATGCATCGGAGTTTTCTAGACTCAGTAGGTTTGCCCCCACCTTGGTGGCGACCGAGTTTGATAGGGCCCAGCGGTTCCAACAGGGACTGCATTTGGAGATCTTGTTGGCGGTTGAGCAGTTCGAGCACCAGACGTTCGATGCAGTCTTAAGAGCAGCTAGGAGGCATGAGTATACCTCCCAGAGGATCATGGATAGGACCGGAGGTAGGAAGCGGTCCCACAGTCAGATGCACCAATCATCAGCTCCAGCCCCGGCAGCTAGAGGATTGACCATTGGAACTCCGAGGCGGGCGACCTCAGTAACGTCGGTTCAGCATTCGATTTTGACGTACCCGCAGCAGCAGAAGCAGAAGCAGACTTTCGCGATGGGATGTTCTCATTGCGGTAAGCCAGGGCATGTGGTGGCAGATTGTTGTAGGGCACAAGGATTGTGCCTGGCTTGTGGAGCAGCAGATCATAGGGTAGGGGCTTGCCCGAATAGGGGTGGTTCATCAGCATCCAACCCTTCTAGCTCTTCGGTGAGAGGATCGGCCCCAGTACCAGTTCAGCAGCAGCAGTATCAGTCTTCGAGGCCCTTGCCGCCTCAGTCTCAGGCATTCCAGCAACAGCACCCCCAACAGTATGCACAAGCCCAAGCTCAGACCCAGAATAGACAGAGAGGTTTCCAGCAGAGGGGACCAGCAGCCAGAGGACAAGGTCAGGCCATGATGATGGCTATGGAAGAAGAAGTTGCACCAGGTGAGGTAGTGGCAGGTACTATTCTCGTCAACTCCTTTCCAGCTTCGGTATTGTTTGATTCTGGTGAATCGCATTCATTCATGTCCGCACGATTCGCGACACGGATAGGATTGGAGCCTGAGTCATTATCAGTGAGGCTCAATATACTTACTGGTAATGATCTTGTGGGAGTAGATCGAGTGTTTTCCTCGTGTCGGATCGTAGTTAGCGGTAGGGAGTTCTCCGCTAGATTCATAGAGTTTCCTATGGCGGACTATGATGTAGTCCTAGGCATGGATTGGTTGAGGAATCAGTATGCTAGGATAGACTGCCATATTAGCAGAGTTGTCTTTAGTATCCCCGGCGAGCCAGAGTTTTCATTTTCCAGAGGCACAGTAGAGCCATCTTCCCCAGCATTGCGGATGGCGCAGTCAGCAGATTCCAAGATCCAGCGACTCAGAGCAGAGTGTGAAGCAGGAAGAAGGCCAGAGTTATGTATCCATGAAGACGGTACCCTTCGGCACGGCACTCGTCTTTGTGTACCCAGTGGAGATATCAGACAGGAAGTCATGGCAGAAGCCCACAGTTCACAGTATTCTATTCATCCGGGTGGTACAAAGATGTACCGTGATATTCGTCAACATTTTTGGTGGAATGGCATGAAGAGGGAGATAGCCCGGTTTGTCTCTTGGTGTTTGGTTTGCCAACAGGTTAAAGCTGAACATCAGAGGCCCGCTGGACTTCTTCAACCCTTACCGATCCCAGAATAGAAATGGGAACATATAACCATGGATTTCGTGACCGGATTGCCCAGATCTTCGGTCGACAGAGATGCTATTTGGGTAATTGTGGACAGGCTTACCAAGGTGGCACACTTTCTCCCATTCAGAGTTAGACAGTCAACGGCACAGTTAGCAGAGATGTATCTCAGGCAGAACGTCAGGCTTCACGGTGTGCCAGTCAATATCACCTCAGACAGGGATTCAAGATTCATATCACACTTTTGGTGCAGCTTGCAGAAGAGTTTGGGGACTCGTCTTCAGTTTAGTTTGGCATATCATCCGCAGAAAGATGGCCAATCAGAGCGCACAATCCAGACCCTTGAAGATATGTTGAGATCCTGTACCCTTAACTTCGGTGGTTCATGGAAGAATCATCTGCACCTGGTGGAATTCTCGTACAATAACAGTTATCAGGCCAGTATCCAGATGGCACCTTTCGACGCTCTTTATGGCAGGAAGTGCAGATTCCCGCTAGCATGGGACGATGTCGGAGAGAGGCAGATGCTCGGACCCGAATTGATTTTCCAGACGGTTGAAGTGGTCAGGAAGGTCAGAGATCACCTCCGAATTGCCCAGGACCGCCAGTGCCATTGGGCCGATGCTCATCGGCGTCCTTTAGAATTTGCTGTCGGCGACCATATAATCCTTAGGATCTCGCCTAACCACGGTGTCATTCGCTTCAGCGTGCGGGAAAAGCTTAGTCCTAGGTATATAGGGCCGTTCGATATTCTAGAGCGAGTAGGAGATGTATCCTATCATCTTGCTCTTCCGCCGTCGCTAAGTGAGGTGCATGATGTATCCCATGTGTCCCAATTACATCGGTATATTCCGGACCCGAGCCACATCCTAGACCATTCGGAATTTGTTGTTGGTACCAACCTTTCGTATGAGGAGAGGCCCGTGTCTATTTTGGACCGGAGGGAAAAGATACTCAAGAACAAGACTATTAAATTAGTCCGTGTTGCTTGGGGTCATCACTCTCTAGGTGAGTCAACGTGGGAGCGTGAGGACGATATCTGATCGTGATATCCCTACCTGTTTGACTCGTGAGGTATAATGTCTTTCTTATGCCTTATATTTTCCCTTCCTTGCTTGCATTGTATGATTGTATGATTGAACTGCTTAGTGTAGCTTACATGTGCTTAGTGTAGCTTGTCGTGACAATCTCTAGCTCCTTGATTAAATTCTGAGGACGAAATTCTTTTAAGGTAGGTAGAGTTGTCACCCTCATTTCCCGTATTTCCAGTATTTCGTATTTATACTCGTATCTGGATTTTGGCATGTATTTTTATTTTTCTCAGCTTATGGAATTTTGGTATTTCTTGTATTTAGATTTTTGGCTTGGCTCGATTTTATTGGGTTGGTTCGGTTGGGTTTGGTTATGTGATGGATCACCTTAAC
This sequence comes from Iris pallida, assembly GCA_029216955.1. Classification (NCBI taxonomy): domain Eukaryota; kingdom Viridiplantae; phylum Streptophyta; class Magnoliopsida; order Asparagales; family Iridaceae; genus Iris; species Iris pallida. The sequence continues at coordinate 19,986,925 of JANAVB010018199.1, read as the reverse complement.
CTATGCTACCCCTCATCCCCACCACAACTCCCCCTCTTTATATCCCCACCTACCACTCTCTCTCTTCATTACCACCACCATTAATTTTCTTCTTCTTCTTCTTCTCCTTCCTCTACACAACTCTCCCAACCCTAGGCAAGTGCATCTTGCCACTACATGAGAACCCTCTTTTCCTTGTCCATTTGATAGATTAGGACATGGTGATCCACATTAAACTTGGGTTTTTGTGATTTGGAGCCTCCATGGTTATAGATCTAAGTTATTTCTATTTTCAGATTTTGTATGGTTGAGCTACTTAAGTTGGATTTTATGAGTTTTTTTATGTTTCCTTGTGGAAGAGCATTCAATTCCACCCTGGTTAGAACTTTGGAAATCTGGATTTGGAGTTCGGATAGCCAAGTTATGAGGTTTTGAAGTTTTGGAGCCATTGGAGCTTCTTCTCAGCCATGGAGAAGAAGACCCAGACCCTGCGTGCGTGTTTTTACGCGTACGCATCTCTCTGCTTGCGTGACTTTTCACGCAGCTGCTTCCTTGAGCGTGCGTGACTTTTTACGCAGCTGCTTCCTTGAGCGTGCGTGACTTTTCACGCAGCTGCTCCCTGTAGCGTGCGTGACTTTTCACGCAGCTGCTCCCTGTAGCGTGCGTGACTTTTCATGCAGCTGCTTCCCAGTAGCGTGCGTGACTTTTCACGCAGCTGCTTCCCTGTAGCGTGCGTGACTTTTCACGCAGCTGCTCCCTATAGCGTGCGTGACTTTCACGTACACTGCTCTCTCAGCGTGCGTGACTTTTCACCTACGCTGCCCTCAGCGTGCGTGACTTTTCGCACGCTGCTCCCCTGACCCCTTGCTTAACCCATTGGCTCTTAGAGTTTTGGTTTTATTTCTTTAAGCTTGGCTCTTCTCTAGCCCTGTATATTAATATTTTATTAGATATTTTATGCCCATTTCATATCCTTTTGTCATGAACTTGATTTTACTTAATATGTTTGGAATGACTATTGTACATGGCATGATATGACAAGGAACCAGCATAACACGACAGTGACCCGTGATGGTGCACTCCTGACATAACCAACCTGACATGATAGTGGCCCGTCATGGCGCACTCCTGACAAGTACCCTGACATGATTTATCTTGATAATTTAACTTGACCTGCCTTGACACCGTGGGTGGTTCTTCTTGCTTGCTTGTTAAATCCACTTGTCCTGTCTTGCATCATGTCTAGGAGGGGACTCATGAGTACCACGGTCAGGAGTACCTACTAAAATGGATTAAGGTTAATAACTAGAATATCAGTAGTCATGAAGAGATGACACAGCTACAGGCAATCCCGTTACCTGGGCACTCTTGGGATCTGTAGCCTGCCGTCGAGTAGGGCACATTTCCAGCGCACCGTCGAGTGTTGCACCCTCTAAGTCACCTAAGGGTACATGTGTCTCCTGGACGATGTACCCACCTGAATTCAACCCTAATCTTTCGTCCTGGGTAGCCTGGATGGTCTGCAGGGCTTGTGGCTGTGGAACAATCTCACTGCATCTTGTTAGTAATTAGGCCTGTGATAACCCTAGTTAGTTAAAGTAGTAAGCCGTAGTATCTGCTTGGCCGTGATTGATTGAATGAGGTATAACCAGTCTAGTCATGTCTTAATCCCGTGCGAGATTGCTTCCTGTCTTGATTACTTACATTACTTATCTTGCCGATAAATGGTGGGAAACCAAGCTCTGTTCAGATGAAGGGTTACAACCCCGGTCCTTGTTTGGTTTACGGGTTATAACCTGGCTATCGGAATAGTTCCATGGTTATCTCGTCGTATATCATCCTAACATGTTTTCGTAATTTTAGTTTTAATATTAGTTTTCTTGTGCTGATTGCTGGCTTTTGTTCTTATTTCGTGGCCCCCTTGTGGCACTTGCTCTTTCTGGGGTTGACCCAGCTGGTTTTGTGTGGCCAGATTTCGGATCAGCTCCCGAGGATCTACCAAGCTTCCAGCCCGATGGTGGCGACTAGAAGGAACCCGGGCTACGAGTGGGTTTTCTATTTTGTTTCGCTCACTCTATTGTAAATTTATTCTTTTGAGGCGTTTAGCCGACGAGCACCTGTTAGCTCGATGCACTTTTACTTACTGTCTGCCTACGGGCTGTAAACATGATTAACAAATCCTAGGGTTGATCATGTATGACTTAAACTCTTGCTAGTCCTAACATTTTGTACGACTAGCTTCATGATCAGCTGATATGTAATATTTGGGATGCCTTTTATTGTATATTTAATGATCATACATCTTGTAATTATATTACTTGCTTGAGATTGAGACAATAGGCTTAACCTTAAGAGACTGTTGGCTTGTAGTAAACCCTCATATCTAGACAGCCGTGACCGTATAGTTGAGATGTATTCTATTTCAATATACGTAGCTGGCTATGTCTGCCCCCACTCTCCAGTATTCTGGTTCTGGGGCGTGATAATTTAGGGGACAGAATTTGGCCCGAACTCTATGTGGAGGCAGAGTTCGGTCCGAACTCTGTCTCCAGGAGACAGAATTATTCTAATGGACTATATGGGCTAGTTTGGTTTTGGTGGAGCGTTTGGTTTATGGTTTGGAGATAGGTGTAGGCCCAAACTACTCAGTGCGACTCAGTTTACATTTATCTAGACTCAATAAAAGTAAAAATACAGACTCAAAAACTGAGTAAACTGTAGGATAGAGCCGACATTCGTCTTGTACTGAGTTCGATCTTGATGTGTCATATTGAATTATGACAAGTATCATATTGTCAATTTTATCAATATTTGATTGATTGTGATTTTGTGTCAACAATCTCCCCCATATTGATAATTGACAAAATGATATTTTTATATTCAATGTTCATACCTAGACACATTTATAAAAGTAGTAGCTCCTCCGTAATCAGTGCAGAGCTAGCAATAGCTCCCCCGTAGACATTGCTTCTTTAGAAGCAAACGTTCCTTTTGTCCTGATAAATACAATCTTTTCCAAAGCACAGATAGATAATATGATATGATAATATGAATATTAAATAATTCTCCCCCTTTTATCATTTATCAAACACAAACAACCAGAGAATTTATAAATAAAAGATAACTGGCAAGCACACCAAAGTAATAATAAACTGCATAAAGTGTCTCAAGAGTCACAGATAATAGAGAGATCTAATACAATAAAAAACAACTACATAAACTAAAAAGCTGTAGTGCATAAAAAGTAAACATAAGATCCTCAGCAGCAGCAAGTAGGAGACCACATCCATCACGGAGCTCATGAAGGTCCAGCGTCGTCAGATGGATCAGTGAATGAACGACGAGGATCCACGAAAGCCGCATCCGAATCCAGATAGCGTATAACCCAAGGGTCATCGATACGATATCCATCGCGAGCAGTATCCCTCTCTATAGGAATAGGCATAGATGCCAAGACATAGAGTACCGGACGTTATACAGTGAGTTGCTGATGGCACTCATCTGTAGGGTGGTACGATAGTCAAGCTGGGTCCAGCGATCATCCTCTAACATGAATCGATCGCGAAGCATAGTCTAAATCGACTCAAAAGTAGCAGGTAGAGGGGTCGCAGGCTGTCCAAGAGCAGGTGCGTCATCCTGAGCATCAGAGTGATCGGACTCAGCAGGAGAATCGACAGCTGCCTGAAGCCGCCGTGCCTTAGATAGGAAGGCAAGGGCAGGGAGGAATTGGCACTCATCAAGTGGGACATGAAAAGCACGAAAAATCATAGGAAGATAGATAGCATAGACCAAAGAACGTAGCCTCTTCCTAGCATTGATCATCCAGTCCATCATGGTACGTAGAAGATTGAATAGGACATGGAAGTGTAGGTAATACATAGCAAAAATCTCAAAATATGAAACCTCATCAGTCGATCCCGCTTTGGGAAGGATCATGGAAAAGACAATGCGATGAAGCTCATAGAAGTAGGGGTTTAGAAATTTGGCAAGAAGCTTGCATAGACGTGTGTTTAGGGTACACAAATCATCCTTTAAGCTTTCTAGGAAAGACCCATCGGAGAATTGAAACTTACGAGCATCAACAAGTTTCTCCCATGAGTTAGGCTCCAGAATTTCAAGATATTACGCAAGATCAAAGTCGGCAAAAGATATGTCAATTCCAGCAACACGTGAATATAAATGTGTATCATCATGAGTAAGATTGTAATAAAATATTTGAATGGCATTCAAATAGATAAGTGAATTAGTAGTGACAAGTTCATCAAGACACATATCATGAAATAGGGAGTCATACCGAGAAAATATGGTAAAGTTAATAGGATGACCCGCACACACGGGACGAGATCGAAAATCATTGAACCACTCGTTTGATGCTTTCAATGATACAAATATTCTATCATTAAACATGTTGGGGTCAATGGGACGAGGTGGATTGAACAACAGGTGAATGGGTTGTTGAATAGGTTGTTCAATAGGTTGTTCAACACGAAGAGGAGGATTCGAAGAGGATGTACCCTCGGTTCAAAGCCTCTTTCCTCTATTAAACAACTTGGGAGCCATAAGTAATGAAGAAAATAATAAAATTAAGATGGAGAGAAAAATGAAATTATACCTCAAAAGGATGATGAAGGATGGAAGAGAATAATGCAAGAGACCTTCTCCTAGAATTTGGAGAAGAAATATATACTAGAAGGAGAAAACTAGGGTTAGGGTTTGAAGAAGAAGGGTTTGGAGAAGTTTTGGAGGTGGTATTGGAGAAGAGAGAGAAGGAGAACCTGGTTATAATATGAAGGGTTCGAATGGTCGGAAGAAATATGGACCACTGGATCAATCTCAGATCCGCGGCTGAGCCGGACTGCGGTTCTGGAATGACCAGACCGAATTCGGCCCGAACTCTGTGCTAGGCAGAGTTCGGCCTGAATTCTGGGTTCTAGGGCCAGAATAGCAAACAGGCTGAAAAGAAGTTGAAAACATTAATGAGATAAATAAGAATGAAGTAATGGAAATATGAATATGCAAAAATAAGAAATCCAAGTAGAGAATTGCAAAAAGATGAAAGCAGAATCAGAAAAAAAAATAGAATTGAAGTTCGAAAATTTGAATTGAGCAAGTTATAAATAAAAGTATACCATGTAATATATAAGGAGTTATGACCCAATTCATTATGATGAAACTGCCATGGGGTAGCTGCAGGGGTCGGATCCTAGCTAGCGGTAGTCCTAAGGACTAGTGTACCGTGTAGCTTAGGCTTTTACGCCTTGTTGTCAGAAGGACCCTTTTGGCTTATACCCATAACAAATTCATCATAAGGAACCAAAACATAATCAATATTTACGCAGGTCACTTTAATGAATAACAGCTTCATCCAAAATTCCTAGTTCACGACACAGAAAGTTGAAACGCTCTTCGGATAGTGGTTTAGTAAACAAATCTGCCAGCTGATGATCAGTGTCAATAAATTCTAAGTTTATAGTGCCATTTTGCTGATGAGCACGCAAAAAGTGGTGACGAAATTTAATGTGTTTCGTGCGTGAGTGACATATAGGGTTCTTAGTAAGGTTTATAGCACTAGTGTTATCATAGAATATAGGAATATGCATAAAAAAAAGATTGTAGTCTTCAAGGGTTTGCTTCATCCATAAAATTTGTGCACAACAACGACCAGCTGCGATATATTCAGCTTCTGTTGTGGATAGTGCGACAGAATTCTGCTTCTTGCTAAACCAAGAGACTAGAGCCTTGCATAATAAATGACACGTACCACTTGTACTTTTATGGTCGACTTTTTATCCAACGAAATCAGCATCCGAATAACCAATAAGGTCAAAGGATGTGGATTTGGGATACCATAAGCCCACTGTAACAGTACCCTTAAGGTATCGAAAGATACGCTTAACGGCGGACATGTGTGATTCCTTAGGACTAGCTTGATAGCGAGCACACAAACAAACACTGAATATGATATCGGGACGACTAGCAGTTAAATAAAATAAACTACCAATCATACCTCGATACTTACATTGGTCAACAGGTTTACCGCTTTCATCAGGTTCCAGCTTGGTCGTAGTAGCCATAGGAGTGCTGATTGGTTTGACGTTGTCAAGATCAAATTTCTTCAGCATATCCTTCGTATATTTTAACTGGGTGATGAAAGTTCCTTGCGAAGTTTGTTTGACTTACAATCTAAGGAAGTAGGTGAGCTTCCCCATCATGCTCATCTCAAATTCGTTCTGCATACACTTAGCAAAATCTTGGCAAAGATTTTCATTAGTAGAACCGAATATGATATCATCTACATAAATTTGCACTAAAAGAATAGTATTTTAAAAACTTTTGATAAATAGTGTAGTGTCAATTTTTTCTTTTGAAAAACCTTTATCTAGCAAGAAATTGCTTAGGCATTCATACCAAGCTCTAGGGGCTTGTTTGAGGTCATATAGCGCTTTCTTGAGTTTGAAAACATGGTCGAGAAATTTGTGATTTTCAAAACCAGGGGGTTGTTTTACAAAAACTTTCTCCTTAATAAATCCATTCAGAAAAAAGCACATTTAACATCCATTTGAAACAATTTAAAATTTTGAAAGTTGGCAAATGCACAAAGCATCCGAATGGATTCCAGTCTTGCAACAGGAGGATACGTCTCATCGTAGTCGATACGTTCCTCTTGGTTGTATCCTTGAGCTATTAGACGAGCTTTGTTGCGTGTAACTGACCCATCTTCATTTACTTTGTTACGAAAAACCCATTTCGTACCAATAATTGAATGATTAGCTGGCCTAGGAACAAGTTCCCAGACCTTGCTCCTCTTAAATTGGTTGAGTTCTTCTTGCATGGCAGAGATCCAAAACTCATCATTAAAAGCTTCTAAAACAGTTTTAGGCTCAATTTGTGAAATGAAGGCAGTGCTAGCAATGGAGTCTCTTAACGATGATGGAGTACTTACTCCGCGTGATACCTCACCTATTACCAAGTTTTCTGGATGTGACGGCTTGAATGTGAATTTCTTCAGCAAGTCCTCCAGAGAATTGGTTTCAGTGGTGGTATTCATCGGCGCAGAAGTTGATGGCTCAACATCATCGTCAGGAGTAGCTGCTGCACTATTATCCTCATCAAAAGTCATATTTGTAGATTCTTTTACTATCAATGAGCATTTGTTGAACACTCTATATCCCTTACTCTTGGCAGCATAGCCAAGAAAAATACCATCGTCAGCTTTGGCATCAAATTTGCCTAAGTTGTCTTTGGTGTTAAGGATAAAACATCGACAACCAAAAACTCTAAAATATAAAACATTTGGAGTTCTACCAAACCAAAGCTTATAGGGTGTTTTCTTCATAATAGGTTGAATAAGCACCCTATTTAAAATATGGCATGCTGTACTGACAGCTTCAGCCCAAAAATATTTCGGAAGTAAAAATTTATTTAACATGACTTTAGCCATATCGCCAAGAGTGCTATTCTTCCGCTCCATAACACCATTTTGTTGAGGAGTTCTAGGACAAGAAAACTCATGATCAAAACCATTTGAGTCATAAAAATTTTCAAAATCAGTATTTTTGAATTCGCCTCCATGATCACTTCGGATTCGAGTAATCATGTAGCCTTTTTTGTTTTGAACATTTTTAGCAAAAATTTTGAAAACAGAAATTGTATCACTTTTGTTTGAAAGAAAGAAAATCCAAGTGAATCTAGAAAAATCATCTACTATAACAAAAGCATAGAGTTTTCTACCAAGACTGGCTACTCTACTATGACCAAATAAGTCCATGTGAAGTAATTGCAAGGGTCTAGTAGTACTTAACGTGTTTATTGAATGAAAAGAAGACTTGGTTGTCTTATTCAACTCACATTCGGCACATACCGTGTCCTTTTTGAATGTGATGTCGGGCAAGCCTCTTACTAGCTTCCTTGTCGATAGCCTGGATATAGTATCCATATTGGCATGACCAAGACGCTGGTGCCACAACAATCTCTCATCCTTGTGGGCGTAGAGGTATCTTCCTGTACTGTTAGTATCTCTAGATAGATAGAAAATATAAATATTATCCTCTCTTATCCCTTCAAAAGCGATGTCTTCCGTTGACCTATCATAAATATAGCATTTAGTTTATCCAAAGTTAATATCATATCCATGATCAGCAAGGTGACTTATGCTGAGCAGGTTATATTTTAACTCGATCACTAGGAAGACATCCTTTATTACTAAAGATGAAGGATGACCTATAGTACCATTTGTCACGCCCCGATTCGGAAGAATCGATAATCGTCCCCCGGGCGTGATGCCGTGTAAGCCTAAGTTGCGCTTGCACAAGGCGGTTCATAAGGTCATCCGATACAACAGCATAAACATATAAGAGTACGCAGAGAAATTGAACACATTTATATAGAAGGAAAACTCAAGCTTTATTGATAATGAACATCATGTTACAGACTCGATGTAAGGACGCCGCGCGGGCCTTTTACAAACTGACTCCATTACAAAATGAAGGCCGATGAGATAGCCATTCCATACATTTCATCCCTGATTACAACCAGCATTTCAAAACCACCTGGGATAGTGGGCAGTCGCTCCATCTGTCTTCTAGCTTTCAACAGCGGAGTCTTCAAGAGAGATTGGATCCAAACTTCGACCGCACGAACGAAGCTTCAAAACACACGAGCGTTTCCTTCTTTCACGTGGTACGCTCCTCCTGATTTAGCGTACCTGTGGAGAGAGAGCGAGGATCAGTACAATCAACATGTACTGGCGAGTGACTAATTAATTTCCGGGCTCTCATTTGGTTCAAGAATAGATAAAAATCATATGACTTCCTTTTTGATGATCTTTCTAGCCACCCTAAACATTTTATACAAAGCATTTTGACGTTATCATTACCTTCCAGGCTCATTGTTAACAATTATACCAAGTGTTTGATGTGAAGGTCACTGGCAATAACTAGCCATTTGGACATAGCCTGGTAATACGGGACCCTTGCAACGCAAGTAGCGAGCTCCGATGCAAGTCCCCGTCTTACCGGTTGCTTCATACCCAGCTCGGCTATAACCTGTTTCTTCCTAGGCCGAGTCGGTCCCGTGGCCCCGGGTTGCCGCTCGAAGAAACCATCGCCCTTGTCGACAAGTTGTCCAAGACCGAAATCGATTCATTTACTTGTTGTTTTGCAGGCTTGTAATAATTCTATCTCTTTTCTACGCAACACATCTTTTTCTCCTCTAACCCATAGGACTTGTATTCTTTAAGCAATTCATTCAATTATGATATCATTACCTGGGTTCACATTTTGAAATAGAGGGTCGAGACGAAGGAGGTCAGCCACTCACCTTGAGTTTTGCTTGAGGCGAGGGACTTGTTGGCTGCGCTAGACGTCGCCTACGCGATCACCTGAAATCGCACAAGCAACCGATTAGAATACTGTATTATGCAAGAGTTCGATAGAAAATGCGAGCTCGAAATGTAACCATGAAAACCATCGAAAACATTCACGAAAACGCATTCAGAAAACCAAAGCCAAAACCAACGCAAGCGGCGTGAAAAACAGAGCAACGGGAGGTCTCTCCCGACTCAGCCGCAGAGTCAATCCTCGAGGTGCTACCCGCTGAATGTGGGACTTGGTTCCGAAGAAGTCATTCCATAACGTGGAATGGATCTTAATTCAACCGTTCCCATTTGATCGATTCGATCGATCCCGACCTATCGGTCCCGACCGAGTCGATAGCGACAGTGTTACTTTCTCGCGCACCCCGTGGACGGACAACGGGGCACGATGTAGGGACGGGGCACTACACCATAACCAACTAAAAATAAGTTTCGTCCTCGAAACTTAAGAACAGAACCTACCTCTATGAAAACAATGAAGGGAACTTTTCCTTCATCTCAGACTCGAGTTCCCATGTCGACTCTTCTGCCGCATGGTTCCTCCAAAGTACGCGAACGAGAGGGATCGTCCGATTCCGCAGCAGCTTATCCTTGCGTTCTAAGATTTGAACTGGCACTTCGACGTAGGATAAGTCGGACTTTAGCTCCAGTTGGCCAAAATCCACCACGTGGCTAGGGTCGTGCACGTACTTCCGCAGTTGGGAGACGTGGAAGACGTTGTGCACACCTTCGAGCACCGGCGGTAGGGCAATTTTATAGGCCACTGGGGCGACCCGCTCAAGTATTTCAAACGGCCCAACGAATCTCGGGCTCAGCTTCCCCCTCGCGCCGAACCGAGTGACTCCTCGCATAGGCGACACCTTCAGGAACACATGATCGCCCACCTGGAACTCAAGCGGTCTTCGATGGGTATCGACGTAGCTCTTTTGCCGACTCTGTGCAATCTTTAGTCTTTCCCGAATGAGCTTGACCTTCTCCACAGTCTGTTCCACCAGTTCCGGGCCGAGTATCTGCCGTTCCCCGACTTCATCCCAGCAAATGGGCGATCTGCACTTCCGACCGTACAAAGCTTCATACGGCGCCACTTGGATGCTGGACTGGTAGCTATTGTTGTATGCAAATTCTGCCAACGGTAGGTGGACGTCCCAGCTTGATTTGAAGTCAATTGCGCAGAGCCGTAGCATGTCTTCGAGAATCTGATTAACGTGCTCCGTTTGGCCGTCGGTCTGAGGATGGTAAGCTGAGCTGAACTGCAACTTGGTACCCAGCGCCGACTGAAGGCTACTCCAGAATCGCGACATGAACCGTGAATCCCGATCAGAGACGATGGATACTGGAACTCCGTGCAGCCGTACTATCTCGTCAAGATAAATCTGTGCCAGGCGATCAACGCTCCAAGTAACTTTGATGGCAATGAAGTACGCTGACTTGGTTAGTCGATCGACGATGACCCAGATAGCGTCATTCCCCCGTGGTGTCTTCGGCAGGCCAACAATAAAGTCCATCGTGACATGATCCCATTTCTACTCTGGAATGGCAAGGTTCTGCATCTCCCCGCCCGGTCGTTGATGTTCAGCTTTCACCTGCTGACAGGCCATGCATTGCGACACGAAGAGTGCTACATCTCTCTTTATCCCGTGCCACCAGAAGGTCGTATGGAGGTCCTTATACATCTTGGTACTGCCTGGATGCAATGTATATTTCGTATAATGGGCCTCCGACATTATCTCCCTTCGTAGTTCTTTATCATCCGGAACGCATAGTCGGCCACTCATTCTCAGCACGCCGGTCTTGTCTTCCGCAAAGTCTGTCGCACTACCTGTTGAAATTTGCTCGCGTATTTTCTTCAGGTACGGATCATCCTTCTGAGCGGTCTTGATCTTTTCCAGCAAACTCGGCTCTAACTGCAGCTGCGCCAACCGTATATCCCTGAATCGAACCCGGAGATCGATGCCCATTTCTTCTAAATCTTGTAGTAGTCTACGGTTGATGGATAGCGAGGCAAGATATTTCCGACTCAGAGCGTCCGCCACCACATTTCCCTTGCCCGGAGTGTAGTCGATCGTCAAGTCATAGTCTTTTATCAGTTCGAGCCAGCGCCGCTGTCGTAAGTTCAATTCCTTCTGAGTGAAGAGATACTTGAGGCTCTTGTGGTCGGTATAGATCGCGCACGCCACACCATATAGATAGTGACGCCACAATTTCAACGCGAACACAATTGCCGCTAACTCCAAGTCGTGCGTAGGATAGTTCTTCTCGTGCGGCTTCAATTGTCTCGAGGCGAAGGATATCACCTTGTTCCGCTGCATGAGCACACATCCCAAGCCCTGGCCTGAAGCATCGCTGAATATCTGAAAACCCTCTGGCCCATCCGGAAGCGCGAGTATAGGTGCCGAAATCAATCGCCGTTTTAGCTCCTGGAATGAAGCTTCACAGTCATCCGACCACTCATACGCGACTCCCTTTTGAGTGAGGCGAGTCAATGGCGATGCAATCTTCGCGAAGTCTTTCACGAAGCGTCGATAGTATCCCGCCAAACCAAGAAAGCTTCGAATCTCACTAGCAGACGCAGGCCGCCTCCAATCAGCAACGGCTTCCACCTTCTTCGGATCGACTGCAATACCTTCGGACGAAATAATGTGACCCAGAAATGATACGCTGCTGAGCCAAAATTTGCACTTACTCTGCTTTGCATATAGCTGATTCTCTCGAAGTGTCTGGAGCACGGTCCGCAGATGTTCTGCATGCTGCGCCCTGTCTTTCGAGTAGACCAGAATATCGTCAATAAAGACTACGACAAATTTATCAAGGAAGGGTCGAAATACCCGATTCATCAGATCCATGAAGGCGGCAGGGGCGTTCGTCAGGCCGAATGGCATCACCAGAAACTCGTAGTGGCCGTAACGAGTGCGAAAGGCGGACTTTTGCACGTCGTCTGACTTGATCTTGAGTTGATGATAACCTGAGCGGAGATCAATCTTCGAAAATACCGAGGCGCCTTGTAGTTGATCGAATAAGTCGTCTATGCGGGGCAATGGGTACTTGTTCCGGATGGTGGCTTTGTTCAGCTCCCGGTAATCGACGCACAGACGCAGGGACCCATCCTTCTTCTTTACGAACAATACGGGTGCTCCCCACGGTGAAACACTAGGCCGAATAAACCCTTTATCAAGTAACTCTTGTAGCTGGACCTTGAGTTCCTTCAGCTCGGCAGGTGCCATTCTGTACGGGGCCTTAGAAATCGGTCGAGTATCGGGAAATGTATCGATGCTGAACTCGATCTCTCGGTCGGAGGGCATGTCGGGTAGCTCGTCCGGAAACACATCGGGGAATTCTGCCACAACGTCGGTCTGACCTACGTTTGCACCATCCTGTCGCATGTCTCGGACGGACGCCAAGTAGCCTTCGCACCCAGAATGCAGCATCCTCCGAGCAGAGATTGCCGAGATTAACATGCAGGTCGACGACGCCTCACCACACGAAAAGCAGAATTCAGGCACTCCTGGTATGCGGAAAGTGACCGTCTTCCTGGCACAGTCTATGGTTGTGTTGCACGGCCCGAGCCAATCCATTCCCAGAATGATATCGAAGTCATTCATGTCTAGGACCATCACGTCCAGACCGATCTTTTGACCGCCGATACAGATAATCCCGTCGGTGCAGGCTGAATTAGTGAGTATAGGTGTGCCCGAAGGTGTGCTCACGCTAAGGTCGAGGTCTAATGATACTAATGGAAATTTGTGCTCGGCGACAAAGTCTGCCGCTATAAAACTATGCGAAGCACCTGAATCAAATAGTACGCGAGCAGGCACATTATTAAAACTAAGTATACCTGTCACGACCGTGTCTGATGCAAGCACTTCATCTCGAGTCATGGCATAGACGCGGCCCTGGGCATTGGGGCGACGGTCTTGGCCATTTTGCGGTACAGGTTGCTGGGCTCGAGGCGCTGGAACTTGATTCCCTGGGCGGTGTTGCTGAGGCACCGCTGGACGGTGTTGTTAGAGCGCCGTTGGGTTCGGCCTTCTGCTTGGACACTCAGCACGAATGTGGCCCTTTTTGCCACAGTTCCAGCATCCATCCACTAGTATCGGACAATCGACGATAGTGTGACCGTTCCGGCGGCAGCGAATGCAATATGGCCATGGGTTACGCCCTTGGTACCCGCCTTGTTGCCCAGTATTTGGACGCTTGGTCCCATTGTTTCCTCCCGCGTGGCTAGGGCGTTTGTGATTGTAGGTATGCACAGCGCCGGCAGCACTTGGAGGGTATTGGCTTTCAAGGCGGAGGGCATGGTTGAGAGACTCCCCCATCGTTTGATATTTGGGAACAGACACATGGGCGGCGATAGATGGTCGTAGGCCCACTTCGAACCGTCGTGCACGACTCGCCATGGAAGGCAGGTATTGTCCAGCAAACTTGGCTAACTTGTTGAACTCTGCTGCATACTGCCGTACCGTCATATTCCCTTGCTTTAGCTGCATAAATTCATTCTCCTTCTCTTGTCGAATGGCATCGGGAAGGTACTCGATCTCGAACGCCTCTCGGAAGGTAGCCCAAGATATCGTCGCTGCCTCGTTGTCGTGTCTGATTGCTCGCTTTTGCACGGCCCACCAGTCGTGCGCGTTCAATCGGAGTAGAAGTTGAGCGCAAGCGACTTTCTTGGTCTCATCGACGCCCAGAAGCTCGAACCGGTCTTCCAACTCCTCCAGCCAATCGATTGCCAACGAAGGGTCTTCAGTACCGCAAAAGGAAGTACGGAAGCTTTTTGTGAATTTTGACACGTCGAAGTTGGAACTCCTCGGTGCCGCAGGCATAAGCTCGGGTACCTCCGGTTCGATTTCGCTTTGTCTAGCCGCAGGCTCGATCACGGTAGGAGTCGTCGCAGAGTTGTTGTTGTTGGCCACCACTGTCTGTACAATCTGCTGAAGAGTATCAAGCTGCTTCTGCTGCAACTTGAATTGTGCATCGAATCGGGCCTCGAACTGGGTCTGGCGTGCCTCTACCTCCCGTCGATGTGCCTCAGTCTCTCGTCGATGTTGCTCATTCAGGCGTTGATTCTCCTGAGCTTGTTGTTGTTGCGCTTCCAGCATGCGCAACATCCGCTCCATGGCATCGTTAGAGGGTCCGGGCCTCGAGCTACTCGAGCCGCTCGAAGCACTTCCTTCGTTCACCGCCGCACTTTCTGGAAATTTGAAGGCAAAAATACATTAGTCATAATACTTATCACGGACTCACTCGTATGGAATGACATATCTCATCGACACGAGACCAACGGTTTTGAGACTAGAAACTCGACACTGGAGGCCAAGGACGTAAAGCCGTGCTCTGATACCATTATGTCACGCCCCGATTCGGAAGAATCGATAATCGTCCCCCGGGCGTGATGCCGTGCAAGCCTAAGTTGCGCTTGCACAAGGCGGTTCATAAGGTCATCCGATACAACAGCATATACATATAAGAGTACGCAGAGAAATTGAACACATTCATATAGAAGGAAAACTCAAGCTTTATTGATAATGAACATCATGTTACAGACTCGATGTAAGGACGCCGCGCGGGCCTTTTACAAACTGACTCCATTACAAAATGAAGGCCGATGAGATAGCCATTCCATACATTTCATCCCTGATTACAACCAGCATTTCAAAACCACCTGGGATAGTGGGCACTCGCTCCATCTGTCTTCTAGCTTTCAACAGCAGAGTCTTCAAGAGAGATTGGATCCAAACTTCGACCGCACGAACGAAGCTTCAAAACACACGAGCGTTTCCTTCTTTCACGTGGCACGCTCCTCCTGATTTAGCGTACCTGTGGAGAGAGAGCGAGGATCAGTACAATCAACATGTACTGGCGAGTGACTAATTAATTTCCGGGCTCTCATTTGGTTCAAGAATAGATAAAAATCATATGACTTCCTTTTTGATGATCTTTCTAGCCACCCTAAACATTTTATACAAAGCATTTTGACGTTATCATTACCTTCCAGGCTCATTGTTAACAATTATACCAAGTGTTTGATGTGAAGGTCACTGGCAATAACTAGCCATTTGGACATAGCCTGGTAATATGGGACCCTTGCAACGCAAGTAGCGAGCTCCGATGCAAGTCCCCGTCTTACCGGTTGCTTCATACCCAGCTCGGCTATAACCTGTTTCTTCCTAGGCCGAGTCGGTCCCGTGGCCCCGGGTTGCCGCTCGAAGAAACCATCGCCCTTGTCGACAAGTTGTCCAAGACCGAAATCGATTCATTTACTTGTTGTTTTGCAGGCTTGTAATAATTCTATCTCTTTTCTACGCAGCACATCTTTTTCTCCTCTAACCCATAGGACTTGTATTCTTTAAGCAATTCATTCAATTACGATATCATTACCTGGGTTCACATTTTGAAATAGAGGGTCGAGACGAAGGAGGTCAGCCACTCACCTTGAGTTTTGCTTGAGGCGAGGGACTTGTTGGCTGCGCTAGACGTCGCCTACGCGATCACCTGAAATCGCACAAGCAACCGATTAGAACACTGTATTATGCAAGAGCTCGATAGAAAATACGAGCTCGAATTGTAACCATGAAAACCATCGAAAACATTCACGAAAACGCATTCAGAAAACCAAAGCCAAAACCAACGCAAGCGGCGTGAAAAACAGAGCAACGGGAGGTCTCTCCCGACTCAGCCGCAGAGTCAATCCTCGAGGCGCTACCCGCTGAATGTGGGACTTGGTTCCGAAGAAGTCATTCCATAACGTGGAATGGATCTTAATTCAACCGTTCCCATTTGATCGATTCGATCGATCCCGACCTATCGGTCCCGACCGAGTCGATAGCGACAGTGTTCCTTTCTCGCGCACCCCGTGGACGGACAACGGGGCACGATGTAGGGACGGGGCACTACACCATTACCTATGATGTACCCTTTTAAGTTGTTGTCGAAGGATACATACCCTTCCCTCTTCATCGATAGTGATGCGAAAAGATTTGCGTCTCTCCCGTCATATGTCACGAGCATCCACTATCGAGAATCCACTTGCTTTTAGTTGAGGAGGGAAGGTCCACCTACATCAAGAGTAGATGTGACCTTTGGTACCCAAGTTCTTGTGGGTCCTAAAATATTAGTTTTTGGCACCCGTGCATATAGATTTATATCTACTAATCTTCTAATTCTACATTGTGGTAAGATGTGTCCATGTAATCCACAATAGGTACAAGTAGCATGTCTATTTGTGTTGGGAGCATGTTGATAATGATGTCTATATGCAGCATAGTGAGAGTTGTGTCGAGCAGCAGGATAGTGACTATACGTGACAGCAGGATGATGGTTATGCCTATGTGCAGCATGGTGATGGTTATATCTATGTGCAACATGGTGATGATTAGCAAGATAGTAATTTTGTGTAGCAGTAGAATGATTGTTATGAGAATAATGTCTATATGCATGTAGTTTATGGGAGTACGTGTACATGTAAGCATGTTTACGTGCTGCATGTGAGTGACGTGTTTGACTATTTTAAGTATACTTGTGCTTTGTGTGTGGCTTATATGATTGGATTTGAGGTTGAGCAACCTGTTTTCCTAATATAATCTCTAATTCTTAGAGGCAGCATGCAGTTCATTACACTTAGCATTTAAACCATCAATTTTAGCAATAGAGATCTTGTGTCTATTCTTTTCTTCAGCAAGCTCAGTGTTGAGTGCTATGATCTCACGTGTTTTCTTTTCAATACATGCTTCGACATCATGTAGGCTTAACTTAAGCTTTGACACCTCATTAGTGACTTCCGTGGGTGGAGTGTCTCTAACATTATCAAGCAAAGAAGAGAGTTTTTGAATCTCGACTTCATAGCTTTTGATCTTCTCCTTGGCATGTTTATATTTACTAATAACTTTCTTGTGGTTATTTAGTAAATAATTGAACGCATCGCCAAGTTCATCAAAAGTGAAGTCATCGAGGGTTTCGCTAGTTACCTTATCGGATGTTGTCATTAGGCATACATTGGCGGTGTCTTGAAGGGAGTCTTTTTCCTCCTCGGAGTCGCTTGCTTCACTTTCATGCCAAATGCTAGTATTGGCATATTTTCTTGAAGAGGACTTCTTGTAGGGCTTCTCATATCGGTTGCCTTTCTTTGCGAATGGACAGTCTTTTCGGATGTGTCCAGTCTTCTTGCAGCCATAGCACGTTGGTTCTTCTTCATCATCTTCTTGTTGTTCCTTCTTTCTTCGATTGAAGTGAAGAAACTTCTTAAAATTTTGGACTAGAAGAGCTTGATCATCACCTTCAGAATTATCGTCATCAGTCTCCTCAGGATCAGCCCTTTGGCGATGAGCTTTTAGGGCAATCTCTTTTGCCTTTGGAGCAGGTTTTTCGAAGTCTTTGAGGTCAAGCTCATGAGTCATCAGCTTTCCCATCAAAGTCACCATAGACATTGTGGTGAAATCATTGTCTTCTAAGATGGTTGTTACCTTAGGGTTCCAAATCTTCGGTAGTCCCCTAAGTAACTTGCGGATCTTCTCGTGATTTGTATATTGTTTGCCGAGAGAAGATAAGGGGTTGATGATGTCGAGGAATCTTGTAAACATTTATGTGATCGTCTCATTAGGCTTCATCTTGAACGCCTCATATTCTTGAGTGGGACGACTGATTTTTGACTTCTTGACTTGGGTGGTTCCTTCATGCGTCACTTCTAGAAGTCTTCATACTTCGTGCGAGGTGGTGCATGTCGAAACCCTGTTGAACTAATTCCTGTCTATTGTACAAAATAAAGCATTAATAGCTCTAGCATCTAGACTCGCCTGTTTCTTTTCCTCGTCGAAATATTTGCCGTTGGGTTTCTCGACGAGATCACCATTGACAACTATCCTGTCGGGCTTTTTGTAACCATTGGTAACAACGGTCCACAGGTCAAAGTCTAGAGACTTGAGATAAAAACTCATCCTTGTTTTCCAATAAGTGAAGTTTGTTCCGTCAAATAGGGGTGGCCTATGAGTGGACTGCCCTTTACCATGATTGGAAAACATGGGTTGTGTGGTTGTCATGGATCAGCTCTAGGATGTTAGTCCTTGTTGAGAGAACAGAGCTCTAATACCAATTGAAGAACAAGTAGGCAACTTTAGAGGGGGGTGAATAGAGTTTATAACAATAATAGCCAATTAAAAATTAAACTCTTTCACCAACAGTAAATAATCAGAGTAAATACGAAAATTATAAAGAACGAGAAAGCATACACAAACACATCCGATTTTAACCTGGTTTTCTTCGTGGAAGACTAGTCCAGGCCTGAGAACTCTAGCTTAGGATTAAATCCACTATTTGTGAAATAGTAGTTACACCCCGTGCCTTTCCTTCAGAAGAGCATGTCAACTTCTTACAGAGATCACAGTGGCGATGCTTGAAATTTTCCAAGCGACTTTTTGAACTCTTGCACAAACTCCTAACTGAAAAGCACTGAGCACTTTGAGGCTTAGGGAGCTTGTGGCTAGTAGATGAGAAGGGTAAGGCTTGTATAAGGCTTTAGAGAGAAGAGAAGAGAAGATTGGATGATTGAAAATGAGAGAATTCAAGGCCTATTTATAGTATTCTGGATAGGCAGAATTTGGCCAGAATTCTGTGTCAAGAATACAAATTTTTGGCCGTTGGACAACTAGCATACAACAAACCCTAAAAATTAGGGTTCTGTAATTTAGGGGACAGAATTCGGCCCGAACTCTGTGTGGAGGCAGAGTTCGGCCCGAACTCTATCTCCCGAAGACAAAATTGTTCTAATGGGCTATATGGGCTAGTTTGGTTTTGGTGGAGCTTTTGGTTTGTGGTTTGGAGATAGGTATAGGCCCAAACTACTCAGTACGACTCAGTTTATATTTATCTATACTCAATAAAAGTAAAAATACAGACTCAAAAACTGAGTAAACTGCAGGATAGAGCCGACGTCTGTCTTGTACTGAGTTCGATCTTAATGTGTCATATTAAATTATGACAAGTATCATATTGTCAATTTTATCAATATTTGATTAACTGTGATTTTGTATCAACAATTATGTCAGGCCTTGTGCCAGTAGTCGCATACATCAAACTCCTGATGACGCTTGAATACTCCAAGTGTCTGATGCTTTCCCTTAGATTTGGCTTCAGCTTCTTATCACACCTATATAGCATATCGATCCCTGGAAAATCCTGATACCCATAGCGTATGAGCATCTTTTCAATGTAATGAGATTATGACAATGCCACTCAAGTTTTTGTCCGGATCATCTTTATCCCCAGGATAACATCAGCTTTTTCTAAGTCTTCATGCTGAACTTAGATGAGAGAAAATTATTTGTCTCGGTGACACTTGTTAGATTTGTACCCAAGATCAGCATGTCGTTTATGTACAGACAAATGACAACTCCTATTCCGTCAGCAAACTTTGTGTATACATACTTGTCTGTCTCGCTGGCCCTGTAGTCGTTTGATCTTATGACTTTATCAAACTTCTTGTGCCATATCTTGGGAGCTTGATTCAGACCATACAGAGATTTTACCAACTTACAGACTTAGTCTTCGAGGTCCTTGACGATGAATCCTTCTGGCTGTTGCATGTAAATCTCTTCAGTTAATTCACCATTCAGGAAAGCGGTTTTAACATCCATATGATGAATTACCAGCTTGTGAATTACGCTTAGAGCAATCAACGTCCTGATGGTCGTCATCCACTCTACTGGAGCATATGTATCAAAATAATCGATCCCTTGCTTCTGAGAAAATCCTTTGGCAACTAATCTTGCTTTGAACTTGTCAACAGTTCCATCGGCATTCATCTTCTTCTTGAAGATCCATTTACATCCGATTGGTTTTGCTCCTTCAGGAAGATCGACCAACACCCACGTGTTGTTGGAGGTTAATGAGTCATACTCATCATTAATAGCCTCCTTCCATATGATAGCATCTTTTGTCTTCATCACCTCATCATAGGTAAGCGGATCTGCTTCCACATGATAGGTGATAAAATCCTCTCTGAAGTCCTTCTATCTCCTCACTCTCTTAGACACTGGTTCTGCGAGTTCTGGTTCAATAGTTTTTTCTGCAGCAATAACTTCTTCTTGGACTACCTCTTTATAAGGAACTTGAGCTTCCTGTGCACTCATATTATTCTCCAAAATGTTCGCGAGAACAATGTTCTTGTGCCTTGCAAATTTATCTTCAAAGAATTCTGCATCGCGAGATTCAATGATATGATTTGAATCAATATCAAGGAACCTTCGAGCATCATTCTTATCAGCATAACCCAAAAATATAGTCTTCGTAGTCCTTGTTCCCAGCTTCTGAATCTTCAAATCTGGAAGCTTTACATATGCCAGACACCCCGACACTCGAATGACATTCAAGTTGGTTCTGATCTTGAACCAGAGTTCAGAGGAGTTTTGACGTTGCATGCGGTCACTACCAAAATAAGTCATATTGGCGACGCAATTAGCGACTCCAGATAAATATGTCGCTAAGTTTTGTGCTTTTAGCGATGTTTTATATATACGTCGCTGAACATCACTATCAGCGACGTTCGAGCGACAATTAGCGACACAAATTATGTTTTGGACAACTGATGTCGCATTCTAGTCGCAAAACGTTACAGTTTTTTTTATGCAGCGACGTTTCGCGACGCCACTTTTACGACATCGCCAGGTTTTAATAAATAGCGACGGTTAGTGACGTCTTTAACTGACGTTGCTAAAACATTTCATATAGGGTTCTGGCCCGATCGATTTTTCATTTTTTCACCCAAATTTTTCTAATCTCCCGCTCTTCCCTTACCCTTGCCCGCGGCGACCCCCTGTCCGACGACCCCATTTCTCCGACGACTCACTCCCTCCGACGACCACCCGACCAGTCTCCTCCGCCGCTGCTCCAGCCCCGACGACCCCGACCCAACCCCAACGCTGTGTCGGTAAACCCTAACCCTATCTCTCTTTTTTTGATGTGACACAGACACGACCCTTTGGCACACACGTAGACACTTTGACACACAAGTGGACACTTTGACACACACTGTGACACTTTGACACTTTAACAACAAGTGGACACTTTGACACTATTAGGCCTCGTTTGGTTCACGGAAAGGAAATGTATTCCTTTGTATTTTTCATGGGAATCGAAAAGTAGGATTCATGTCACATTTCCTTTCCGTTGTTTGGTTGGTGTAGGAAAGGGAAGCAAAAATATAACAATGGTAAAATAAGCATTAATGGTAAAATAAGCAATAACACATGGTTACTTTTGTAATAATTGTTGGAAAAGGAGGAGGGAAAATGAATCCCATGGGTCATGAGTGGAACCATATTCCCTCCAATTTTCTCCCTTGTGAGGAAATTGATTCTCAAGTTTGTGGTTACCAAACAAAGGAAAGGAACAACTTTCCTTTCCTAGTTCCTTAAATCGGTGAACCAAACGAGGCCTTAGGATAATATGTATAGATGAGGACTAGGACAATAAGTATAGGTAACTTCAAGATAGAAATTATTTTACCTATGAGTATAGGTAATGGCTTTACCTAGAGTGACTAGGTAATATATAGGTTTAGGAAGCCTATAGGTTTAGGTAATGGATTGACACATGGGTATGGGAGATACCTATGTTGTAGTGTATGGGGTATTGAGTTTGGGTATTGGTTTTTACTAGAGTTTAGGATAGGCTAGTGTCTAGGTAATTAGGTAAATAGGCCATAGTAATGGTTTTACCGATGTGAATAGGATATTAGTAGGGCAAATACATAGGGTATTAGCCTAGTATAGACAAGAATACCTTGGTAAGGCAACGTATGGCCCTAAAAACCTAGGTGTGACCTAGTTTGACCAAGTTTGGCAAGGTATTGACCCAGTTGTCCTAGTGTGACCTAGAAATGACTTGGAGACCTAGAATTGACCTAGTATATCATGTTTATGATTCCAAAACACCAATTGACATTAATATTCTATATTTAGGTCTTCGAGGTACCGTATCGAATATTGTTGACATTTTACACTACCAAAATAAGTCAAATCAACGATGAAATAAGTCAATCCTAGAGTGTATAGAGTGAGCCTCCCTACTTCCTTCCTTCTCATTCGGGTCATTCAGTCGACTATTCCGCATCATAGGATATCTACCTCAACCTCACCCTAGAGAAGTGTGGAAATATTAATGTTAAACAAGGTTCACAGTAAAAAGAGGGAAAGAAACTACATAGGACACATCATATCTATTACCACTTGTTGTATCATGATTACTTTTACAAGTGTTTAAACGATGTGCATGTATCTATCTTACAGAATTATCCTCAAATGGATATGGAGCTGAATTACTATCTGCGGAATCATTCGTGGATGTACAACCGTCATCCTGATGACATCTGCGGTGTGCGGGATGAATTCATAGAGGGTGTACACCAGTTTCTGCAGTTTGACAAGGCGTTTCCTCAGTACATGGACGGTACCAAAATTAAGTGTCCGTGTGTGAGATGTCGCAACTTGAAATATCATCCAGAAGTGGTTGTCACGTATCATTTATACTCGAAGGGTTTCACGCCGAATTACTATCAGTGGAGCGAGCACGGAGAACTTGTGTCTTTAGCATCAGAGTACGAGCCTTATGTGGATGTCCACAACAACGCTCCTTACGACGATAGGTTGGTGAACATAGTTTTTGACGCGGCTGGGCCTAGTTTCGATCCGGATGATCATGATGCACCTGAGGAGGCACCGAACCCCGATATTGTACAGTTCATGGAGTTGCTGGAGAATGTAAGGACTCCATTATATCCTGGTTGTGAGGATCATTCACCGTTAGAGGTGGTTACAAGATTGTTGAGCATCAAGTCCAATTTTAACATGTCGCAAGATTGCTACAACCGTCTTATGGAGTTGCTTATAGAAATATTGTCTGAGGGGGCAAAGTTGCCTAAAGACTTCTACCGATCTAAGAGGATGGTTAGATCGCTCTGGATGGGATACGAAAAAATCGATGTCTGTCGTAACGGGTGCATGTTGTACTACAAAGACGACAAGGATGAAGACGCCTGCAGATTTTGTGGTGTCGATCGCTACAAGGCATATGGTAGAGGAAAGTATGTCGGTGCCAGGAAGCCTACCTCTTCGATGCACTACTTGACGTTGATGCCGCGGTTGCAGCGGTTGTTTATGGTGAAAGAAACTGCAGAAAACATGAGTTGGCATAAGCGGGAACATACCGAAGGAGTGTTGGATCACCCATCTGATGGAGAAGCATGGAAGCACTTTGATCGAGAGTATCCAGATTTTGCTTCTGATTCACATAATGTCAAATTGGGTCTCTGCTCCGACGGTTTTACCCCATTCGGACTTTCGGGATCCCAGTATTCGTGTTGGCCTGTGATCGTCACCCCGTACAATCTACCGTCTTGGATGTACAGGAAGACTCCGTATATGTTCCTCACCGTTATTATCCCAAGTCTGAAACAATCCGAAAAGGAACATCGATGCGTATTTACAGCCGTTGATTGATGAGTTGAATCAGCTGTGGGAAGTAGGTTCCAACACGTACGATGTATCTAGAAAACAAAATTTTCAGATACGGACAGCACTTATGTGGACCATCAACGACTTTTTGGCCTATGGAATATTATCTGGATGGAGCACGCATGGTCGTCTTTCATGTCCGTACTGGTACCGGCTCTG
Source organism: Iris pallida (assembly GCA_029216955.1). Taxonomy (NCBI): domain Eukaryota; kingdom Viridiplantae; phylum Streptophyta; class Magnoliopsida; order Asparagales; family Iridaceae; genus Iris; species Iris pallida. Next base: position 19,962,919 of record JANAVB010018199.1, on the reverse strand, counting down.
GATCCTCGTTGCCGATTACTCCTCCATATCGGATAGTAGTTGGGCCTGCTGGGACGACGTCACGTGGCATATCTCCTGGGACGAGTAGTCCCAGGCCTATTGAGAGTGCTCGCCCGTCTAGCGTTCCTGCTGCTGATACGACGATAGAGACGGATGAGTAGATGGAGGAGGCTGCGCCGACGGCCGACCAGCATCATACAGATGATGCGTACGTACCTCCGGAGGAGAGGAGGACAGAGATCTGGGCCGACGGTATAAAGTAGGTGTTTTGGTTTATAATTTTTTTTCTGTTTTATCATAAATTAACTTTTTTATCATAAATTAACTTTTTTATGAATATAATATGTTTGTATAGATATCGTCCCCTAGAGGTACAGAGACGTCTAGGCCACATGCTGAGGCATAATTATGGTGGTGCTTGGATTAACAACTCTGATGCTTCGGACGAGAGGAAGGCCTTCTGGTTTGCGCGCTTCAAGGTTAAAATATATTTGCTTTTAACATGAATCATATTATTTTTACATATTATATATAACTGATAAATATTTGGTTTGCGCACTTCTAGGATATGTTTTTCTATCCACCGCACCGGGCCGAGCTTACCGAGGGGATGTTTCCTGCCGTCGCTGCCAAGCTGATCCACGATGCTATTAATGATCAGAAGGATCGTGATCGTGCCGGAAAGCCGATCCAAGGTTGGATCATCCTTGATCAGTGGAATGCGATGAAGGCTCGATTCGACGAGCCAAGGTACAAGGAGAAGTCGGAGAAGGCCAAGGCGGCTAGGCAACATGCCTCGAAGTGGTACGGTGGGTCGATTCCGATGACGGAACATTTCCATCGTCTGGTATATTTTTCTCTTTTAGAAATATTATTTTAATACAAAATCGATAAATTATTACTAAGATAATATATTTAATTACATGTAAGGAAGGTCGGTAACGCCGACATGGTGACCGTCTTCCTGGCCACCCATCGGAAGGGCGAAGACCTTATTGACGAGAGGGCCGAGCAGACCTATGTAAGTATTACAATACGTTATCTTAATTTAATACTTCGTGTCAATTTTAATATAACTTAGTAAATATGAAGCAAATAAATATTCATGTAGTTAGTAATAATAAGTACATTAATTAGAAATTAGAAATTATAGAGTACTATCCATACTTTCTAGGCCGAGTATCAGAGGCTGCGGGAACGGGCGGTTGCTAGTGCACCTGATGCAGGAGAGGCCGGTACTTCCTCGCAGCCCACTCAAGCTCCATCGGCGGACGAGCTATGGATGACCGCCGCTGGTGGACTCCGTAGGGGTACGTACTACGGTACGGGATCCTATGGTGTCCTAGTTGCGACCCAGTCCTCTATGGCATCTCCTGCTAGTGTGCATGGTCCACAGCCGTCCTAGGAGTCGGCCTGAGTACACCAGAAGAAGGAGTCTCTCCGTGACGACCTGCTACAATGGATCGAGGAGCAGTCTCAGCACCCTACGGACGATCCTGCGCTGCTAGCACGATTAGATGTGCTCGACCGCGACATTATAGAGCTCATGGAGACGACTGAGAGGACAGAGCGCAGCGTTGGAGGGTTAGAGCACACGGTGACGGAGCTGCAGATAGGACAAGTGACCATGGTCGAGAGGCTGAGATTGGCGCAGGATTCGATGGTCCAGAGTAGTGATAGAATGTTATCTATCATGAATTCATACCACCAGCGACTTACAGCGTTAGAGCGTACTGGTCCTCCGGGTGCGCCTTCATCGTCGTCGACTCCGCCGCCTCTACCGCCTTCTTCTTCGACACCGACTCCACCGACGTCACTGCCTGCTCCATCGGTATCGATTTCACTTGAGGAGTATGAGTTATTCTTATCCCTTCGTCGCGGTGGTGCCCCTCCTGCAGCAGATCCCTAGTAGTCCTAGTTAGGACTGTTTGTTTGTGTTTGTTTGATCCTTTGTTTGTGACTTGGATATTTGTTGGTTGTGTAGACTTGGATGTTTGGATCCTATTCTATTTGTTGGTTGTGTGTAGACTTTGGTTATTTGATTGTAGACTTTGTTATTTGGTGTAGACTTGGTTATTTGGATATATGTTGGTTGTGCCTATTCTATTTGTTGGATCCTATTCTATTTGTTGGATCCCATTCTATTTGTTTCTTGCTACATTGTGTTATACTGTTGTTTATGTTATTATTCGTTTCAATTGGATGTTAATGTGCTTCTGTGGTTTACGTTTAGAAGTCAATCTAGGCCAAAGTCAACTCTTGGTCAACTCTGGTCAATCCTAGAAGTCAAACTAGGTCAACTATGGTCAAACTATGTCCAACAAGTCTAAATTAGGTTAAACAAGTCATTCTAGGTCTAAACAAGTCTAGGTTATGTTAACTAGGTTTAACAATCGTTCTAAGTCCTAACAAGTCTATATTAGTCTAATCAAGGCTAAACTAGCCTATGCTAGTATATCAAGCCCATACAACCTATAAAATACAAAGTCAAAACCAACATCACACAACCTATTATTGCATCTAGGCCTACACATGAAAATCACATATTACATACATATATATATATATATATATATATATATATATATATATATATATATATATATATATATATATATATATATAGGCTACCTATATATATGTATACCACACATACATATATATAATGGTACACACACATAATATAATATATAGGATACCTACATATATACATAATATACTTAGATGCATATTACATACACATACATATTTACATACATTACATTATATATATATATATATATATATATATATATATATATATATATATATATATATATATACATAGGAAGATAGAAAGATAGAGAGTTAGAAAGAGTGAGGTAAAGGGAGAGTGACAAGTGTGTGATAGAGAGTGAGTGTGTGTTTGTAGGAGTGACTGAAACACAATGTATGTAGGGACTGAAACCTGTGTACAGTGAGGGAAAACAATGTGTGTGTGTGATTGTGTGTCATTCACATGGGTGTGTGTGTATATAGCCTGTGTTCAGTAAATATGTGTGTTTGAAAAATAGTCCAATATTGGTTATGGTTATCTTTTTAAACTGCAGGAAGAAAAGAACATTCTGTATTTTATTTTTTTATTTTTTTTTGCAGATTTAGCGACGTTTAACGACGTTTACAGACGTCCACCGATGTAAGTCTGCGTCGGTAAACGTCGGTAAATCTGCAAAATTTTCCAGGGTATCGACGTTTACCGACGTCCTTATACGTCGGAGAATGTCGGTAAACGTCGGTGAACGTCGGTAATAATCCCAGGAATTACGGACATTTAGTGACATTTTAAACGACGGTAAACGTCGGTAAATTCCCAGGATTTTATCGACGTGTAGCGACTTTAAACACGTCGCTAAACCACCGACGATACGACGGTAGACGTCGGTAATATACCGACGTATATATACGTCAGTAAACGTCGGTACTTGCGACGTTTAGCGACGTTTTAAAAATCAGCGACTTACGTTTCCGCGACAAGTCCAAAACGTCAGTAATTGCGTCGATAAATATTATTAGCGACAAAATTTATCGTTTTAGCGACGTCTTTAGGCATCGCTAAAACGACTTATTCTTGTAGTGGGTACTCTGTTCAATATGAACGTAGCCATAAGCACTGTTTTACCCCATAAGTAATTTAGAAGACCCGCAGTCAACAGCATTGATTTCATCATCTCTGTTAATATTTTGGTCTTTCTTTCTGCAACACCATTTGATTGACGGGAGTACGGAGCAGTTGTCTTGTTGATAATTCTATGTTCTCTGCAGAACGATACAAATTCATGAAACCTATACTCACTATCTCGATCACTTTTGAGTCTCTTGAGTTGTCTGGTTTGACGCTCGGCTTCAGCCTTGAAGTCCTTAAACTTCTAAACTGCTTCATCTTTAGACTTGAGCAGATAAACAAACGTGTACTTTGAGAAGTCGTCGATGAAGGTAATAAAATACTTTATTTCGGCCTTTGTAGAGAACTGTTTGAAGTCACGGATATCTGAGTGCACCAACTCCAGAAGATATGTACTTCAGTTTACCCGTTTGAATAGTTTTCTTATGATCTTTGTCTGCGTACAGACCTCACAATTCTCCAACTCTTTACCCCCATATTTGGAGATAAGCCCTAGACTAGACATCTTATTTATTCTTTTACAATGAACATGTCCTAGTCTATTATGCTACAACTCAAGAGGATAACCAGAAAAAGAGACTGCATTAATTTTCTCCATTGGGGTTACAAGTTGAAGTTTGAACATCCCTTCAGTACAGAAAGCCTTTCCAAATTACGTTCCTTTATATGACATAACGATCTGACTAGCATTTATGTCTATCCTTAAGCCTGTATTGGAGAGCAGACTTCCTGAGACTAGGTTCTTGGCTATAGCGGGTACGTGCTTCACCTTTTAAAGCGTCAGCGACTTCCTCAAAGTCATTTGCAGTACCACCGTCCCGATCCCAAGTACTTAGCTTGTGTCTGGTTCGACAGCATAACCTTCTTAGAAACAGGTTGGTACGTGGTAAACCACTCCTTCTTTGAGCAAACATGATACGAAGCCCCAGTGTCTATCCACCAGTCCGTGTCAACTCCAGCTGAGTCAACCTGTGCAATCATAGCAACAAAGTAAGCCTCACCTTGCTCCTTTTGTTTTAGTTTTTCTTTACAGTCCCTCTTCCAGTGGCATTTCTTGCCACAGTTGAAACAAGTCATAGGTTCTTTGGACTTGGGCTTGAACTGAGCTGACTTCACCTTCAGATTGTAAACGTCTTTCTTCTTTTGGTAGGGAGCCCTCTGCTTCCCTTTAGAATTTTCTCCTTACACCATGTTGGCCTTGGCCATCTGTTTGGACAATGTGTCCACTTTGAGTTGAGCCCTCAACTCGTCTCCAATATGTATCCAGTACAAGAGGCGTTCCAGATCTACTTCCATCTTCTTGCGGTGCATGTCTACGATGAAATTGCTCCACCTAGGTGGGAGCTTGGCGACAATACCCCAGACGACAAAAGCATCGAACAAGGGCATGCCGTCATCCACCAGCTTCTGATGTAACTTGAGGAACTCTTTGACTTAAGGCAACATGGTTTTGTCATCCTCAAATCGCATCCTCCAGACCTTTTCGGTCACAGGGATCCTGTTTCTGTTCTCATCTACCTTGTAGAGATTTTCTACAAACTCCCAGACGTCCTTTATATTGACCTTCTTGTTGTATGACTCTGCCAGAGAGTCCTCCATAGAGTTCAAGATCACCAACTTACAGAGGTTGTTATCTCTCCTCCACTTTGACTGCAAAGCTGTGGCTTCAGCAACCCTTCGAACATTTTCACCCTCTGGAATCAAAGGCTCAGGATCTGTCAACACGTAGTCGAGCTCACGAGTTGAAGATTAAGGCTGACCTTTCTCTTCCAGACGTTGTAATGCCCACTGTCAAACTTCTCAAGTTTGTTAAAACTTGTGTCGAGAAGTTGTGCATGGTTATTCTCTATCAGATCTGAATTTTGCTTTGAGATTGTTATTTCCGAAATATATCGTTAGATGGAAATTTTGATCTCTTATAGAGAGAGATGAATACTCGTTCTCTTTGAGAGATACGAAGTTGATGACTAGGTCTCTTTGTGAGAACGCAAGTGGAAGTCACGGTCTCTTTGTGAGAACCCGAGTTGAAGAAGACGACTTTGCTGGGGTGATTAAGATCACCGTTGCTCAAAGCAAGATCCATCCTATTGCGATATGCTCCCAAGAACCAACAAGTTCAAAAAAACTTCTGGAACGCTCGCTGTCGCCTCCTTTCTCCAACACGAAGAACTCCAATAGACTCCAATGGCAGTGGCGGCACGGCTCTGTTCGTTTCTCAATTTTAGCTTAAGTCTTCAATGAAGGTATGAAGAGAGTATTTATAGAGAAGGGCCAAAACCCTAATCCTAATCCTGACCGCAACTGATTGCAAAAAGATAGGAGCGAATATTGGAAAGATTTGAACGAATTAAATTCAAATCCTACAAAAGATGGATCTGATTAATTGACTTAATCTTTTCATAACCGCTCAAATCTTCCAAACAGCCACATCATGAACCGTATGTGCCCCATAGCCCACTCAGCCTGTCCACTTGCGTGCCTGTGCGTAACTACGCAGCAGCACAGACGCGCAGCAGCACAGCCCCTGCGTGCACTTGCGTGTGTGACTCGCGCATCAGCTGCGCACAAGGCGCCATGTGCCGATGTACCACGGCTCATGCGCAGCCCCTGCACGTGCGACTCGTGCATCAACTGCGCACAAGGCGCTATGTGCCGATGCTGAAGTGCAATGTGTAAAGTGCGCCAACAAAGTGCCACTTTGCGCCCAAGTCGTTCGGGGCTTAGCTCCATAGGAAAATAATTCCATGAGCATGACAAAAAGCATTAATGCTTCTTTGTTGGGTTAGCCTTATTTCCACTAGGAAAAGTCCCCCAACATGGCACCCATGTGCCTCTTCACACCTCATTTGATTCTCTCAACACAACCAAAACTTTATATAGAGATACAATCCATTTGGCCTAGGCAATGTGGGACTATCTTTCAAGTTCTCTAAGGCAAAACACGTACCAACAAGTTCTGCGGCTAGTCATAGAACCCTTCATCCCATATATACCACTGCTACAACAACTGCTACAGAGAGCAGACCTCCTGGAAGGTCTTGTATGGATTTTTGTTCTTGGCACATGTTCCATCATCTTTGACCTACTTTGGCGCTATCACATCACACAATTTTTAGCCGGTTAAAAAAGGGTGTTTATAAAGGCACTTCAATTTTTACTCAGGGCGAGCCCATTTTAAACTTTGTATTATTTATAAGTTTGCCATTGAAGAAATTGATCAGGGCTATCCCACTCTTTGGTATAAAAGTCACTTTTTTCGTCTTCTTCTTCCTCAACCCATCCAAGAAGAAGAAGAACAACAACAAGAAGAAAAGGAAGAACAACAACAACAACAACAAAAATGTTAAACCCTAATATTGGTGGAAACCCTAATATTGTTATCTCTAATTTTTTTCTCATTTCCAATTTCGATGGCACCCAAAGGCTTCTCATAATATACAAACCCTAATATGGGAGAAAACCCCAATATTGTTGTTCAACTAGTGCAAACAAGGACTGTCCAATTTTTCGGCATTCCTACAAACTGAATGGACTGCCAGAAAACTGGGCAGTCCTAAGTCACAGCATGTGAAACAAAGGACTGCCCATTTTTCTGGCAGTCCTTACTGTATGTAGGACTGTCCAGTTTTCTGGCAGTCCTGAATACAGTAAGGACTGCCAGAAAAATGGGCAGTCCTTTGTTTCACATGCTGTGACTTAGGACTATCTAGTTTTCTGGCAGTCCATTCAGTTTGTAGGACTGCCAGAAAAGTGGGCAGTCCTGGTCGACGCAGAGTTTTCTCGTTCGTGCATACTTGTGTTTAATTTAAATGGGTAATTTTTCACTCCGAATGTAGTTTAATTCAAATGGGCTACAGACAATTGAAATAAACAATGTAATGGATACTTGAATTTTTTAATTTAATTTCTAGGGTTTTGGAAACAAATAGAGAAAGAATTTGGGTGCCATCGATCTTCTTGAGAAGAAAATTTGGAAGCGAAGAGGAAGAAGAGAAAATTTCTAGGGTGGAAGAAATTTCTAGGAATTTTCAAATTAACTTCTTGCTTGGGGATGGAGAAATGGTGGAGGAGAAAAGGAAGAAGAAGAAGAAGAAGAGAGGAGTTAGGGTTTAGGAAGAAAGAGAAAAAAATTTGCAAATAAGAGAAAAAATTTGGATTTGGGAGGATTTCACTTTGGGACAGCCCTAGATCAAAAAAATGGACTGTCCTGAGTAAAATACACAAAAATCTGGGCTAGCCCCAATTCGGACTAGTCCTGAGTAAATTTTGAAGTGCCCTTATAAATACCCTTAAAAAAATGTACTCAACTACTTTTTGTGTCTTTGAGTTGGATCAGAGACACCTTAAGTCACGAAGATTCTCCAAACAAAACGCAGACAGCTAAGATGAGAACATTGTCGTTGAGCTTCTCCATACATTTGGGTTCTTCCTCTATTTATCTAACTACTTTGGATTTCATTGAGCTTCAAAATGAAGAATAATATATGCCAAGGCCCAAGTAGGATGGTTAGATTCTTCCATAGGGGGTGTTGGGTTGTTTTATGTGGCAAGAAAGGAAAATTCCCACCCATCATCTTAATGGAAACGCATGTGTCCAAATCGACACACACACATCCACCGTCGGCTCTTTGAGGATTCTTGGATGCACGTGCGAAAGTGTTGGCCAACAAGAGGAGACGACTACAAAGGCCCCTTTCATGGTGGGGAACGGATTAAGGGATGAAATCATAGAACAAGCAATAGTGGCAATGCCAATTAATTATTTAGACATCAAAGCTAGTTGTTGATTAGGACGAGTGTAGTGGATTTACCAAACTTCTTGAGAGGTTTTAAAAATAGTTTGAAGGAGTTGTCAACCAGCAAGTGCAATAAGCAAGTTGGGGCAGGGCACATGTTTTTGCTACTTCTGTTTCCCTGTACCAAATAATGCAAGCCTTGCAGAAGATTGCGTATATAGTATCAATTTTTTTCAAAAAGTGTACTGTGCATATAGTTAAAAAAAAGGCTAGTTATAAATACACTTCACATTTTTATCAGGGCTATCATATTTTAAATTTTGTATTATTTACAAATTTGCCATTAAAAAAAATTGATTAGGACTATCCCACTCTTTGGTATAAAAGTCTTTTTTTTTTCTTTCTACTTTTTCCCTCTTCTTCTTCCTCAACCCATCCAAGAAGAAGAAGAAGAAAAAAAGGAAGAACAACAACAACAAAAATGTTAAATTCTAATATTGTTATCTCTAATTTTTTTCCTTATTTTCAATTTCGATAGCACCCAAAGGCTCCTCATAATATACAAACCCTAATATGGGAGGAAACCCAATATTGTTGTTCAACTAGTGCAAACAAGGACTGCCCAATTTTCTGGCAGTCCAACAAACTGAATGGACTGCCAGAAAACTGGGCAGTCCTAAGTCACAGCATGTGAAACAAAGGACTGCCCATTTTTCTGGCAGTCCTTACTGTATGTAGGACTGTCCAATTTTCTGGCAGTCCTGAATATAGTAAGGACTGCCAGAAAAATGGACAGTCCTTTGTTTCACATGTTGTGACTTAGGACTGCCCAGTTTTCTGGCAGTCCATTCAGTTTTTAGGACTGCCAGAAAATTGGACAGTCCTGGTCGACGCACAGTTTTCTCGTTCGTGCATACTTGTGTTTAATTTAAATGGGCAATTGTCACCCTCATTTTTTCGTATTTCTCGTATTTCGTATTTATATTCGTATCTGGATTTTGGCATGTATTTTTATTTTCTTAACTTGTGGAATTTCGGTATTTCTCGTATTTTGGGTTTTGTCCTGGCTCGGTTTTAATTGGTTTGGGTTGGTTTGGTTTGGTTCTTTATGATTGGATCACCCTAGCCCTACACTCCACCCTCAACACACCACAACTCCCCCTCTTTATATCCCCACCTACCACTCTCTCTCCTCATAAACACCATTAATTTTCTTCTTCTTCTTCTCCTTCCTCCACAACTCTCCTAACCCTAGGCAAGTGCATCTTGCCACTACATGAGAACCATATTTTCTTGGTCCATTAGCTAGATTAGGACATGGTGATCAACATTAGTTCTTGGGTTTTTGTGATTTGGAGCCTCCATTGTTGTAGATCTAAGTTATTTCCATTTTTGAATTTTGCATGGTTTGAGCTTCTTAAGTTGGATTTTATGGGTTTTTGATGTTTCCATGTGGAAGAGCATTCAGTTTCACTCCAGTTGGAACTTTGCAAATCCGGATTTGGAGTTCGGATGGCCAAGTTATGATGCTTTGAAGCTTGGGTTCAGCCATGGTGTTCTTGCTGTTTGGAGAAGACAGTGAGCAGTGTGCAGAGCTTCTTAGCTTACGCTACTGAGCCTTGGATACGCTTCCTGTTGGAAGCGTGTCTCCTGCGTGCGTGCTTTTGTGCGTACGCAGACTGGAGCGTGCGTGACTTTTCATGTACGCTGCTCCCTTGAGCGTGCGTGACTTTTCATGTACGCTGCTCCCCTTGAGCGTGCGTGACTTTTCATGTACGCTGCTCCCTGGAGCGTGCGTGACTTTTCATGTACGCAGACTTGAGCGTGCGTGACTTTTCATGTACGCTGCTCCCTGGAGCGTGCGTGCGTGACTTTTCATGTACGCAGACTTGAGCGTGCGTGACTTTTCATGTACGCTGCTCCCTGGAGCGTGCGTGACTTTTCATGTACGCTGCTCCCTTGAGCGTGCGTGACTTTTCATATACGCTGCTCCCTTGAGCGTGCGTGACTTTTCATGTACACGCTGCTCCCTTGAGCGTGCGTGACTTTTGTGTACGCTGCCCCTTGACCCCTTGCTTAACCCATTGACTCTTGGAGTTTTGGTCTTATTCTTTAAGCTTTGCTCTTCTATAGCCCTGTATATTGATATTTTATTAGATATTTTACGTCCATTTTATATCCTTACGCCTTTTGTCCTGAACTTGATAATCACGAATTTACTGGATATGTTTGGAATTGATAATTGAGCATGACCTGATAAGTGGCCCGTCGAGGCGCACTCCTGACCAGTACACTTGATATGATAACCTGACCTGATATATCTTGAATAGCTGTTGCAATGGCTACCTGACATGACATGACATGTATAATTAATCCTGACACCGTGGGCGATTGTGCTCGTACAAATAATTCAGTCATGTCTTGCATCATGTCTAGGAGGGGACTCCTGAGTACCACGGTCAGGAGTACCTACGGAATTGGACTAAGGTTAATAATTAGTATAATTCACTAGTCATGAAGAGATGTTCCCCAGTTACAGGCGATCCCGTTATCCCGGCCGCAAATGATTGGACTTGTAGCCTGCCGACGAGTAGGGCACATTTCCAGCCCACTGTTATGTGGGGCACCCTCCATTGTCACATAAATGGTTGAACTCTATTGTCACTATAATGCATTGTACTCTCTAGATTGTCACTATAATGATTGCCTGGATAACCTGGATAGCTGCAGGGCCTGTGACTACTTGGAGCATCTCATTGCATCTTGCTAGTAACTAGGATTGTGATAACCCTAGTTAGTTAATGTAGAAAGCCGTAGGCAATGATTGGCCGTGATTGCTTGGATGGAGTCTAGTACAGTATAGTATTATCTAGAATTGATTGATTGTAAGATTGTACCAGAATGATTGAATGATTGTCACTCCAGATTGTCACTATAATGATTGTCACTCCAGATTGTCACTATAATGATTGTCACTCCAGATTATCACTATAATGATTGTCACTCCAGGTTGTCACTATAATGATTGTCACTCTAGATTGTTACTTGACCTGATTTCTTATATTTATCTTGCCGATAAATGGTGAGAGAAACCAAGTTCCGTTCAGACGAAGGGTTACAACCCCGGTCCTTGTTTGGTTTACGGGTTGTAACCTAGCCATCTGAATAGTCCTATGGTTATCTCATCGTATATCATCTTGACATGCTTTTCTATATGTCCTGTCTTTTAGTGATTCTATGCAAGATTGTCTTTTATAATTACCTATCATACTTTTTCTTAAATTACTGTCTCTTATTATGTAATTATATTATTATGCTAATTGCTGGCTTTGGTTCTTATTTTGTGGCCTCCTTTGCGGCACTTGCTCTTCCTGGGGTCTGACTCAGCTGGTTTTGTATGGCCAGATACCGGAGCAGCAGCAAAGGATCTCCCTGTTTTCCAGCCAGATGGTGGTCACCAGACGTAACCAGGGCATCGAGTGGGTTTCTTTTGTTCTCCCACTGTAATATTGTAAATTATTCTTTTGAGGCGTTTAGCCGACGAGCAAGTGTTAGCTCGATTGTACTTACTTACTGTCTGCCTACGGGCTGTAACATGATTGACAAGCCCCGGGGGTTGATCATGTATGACTGAACTCTTGCTAGTCCTCACATTTTGTAACGACTAGCTTCATGATCATCTGGATATGTAATGTTTGGGACGCCTTACAATTGTATATTTGGTGATCTGATATCTTGTGATTATTATTAGTTGGTTGAGATTGAGACAATAGGCTATTTTATGACCTTAAGAGACTGATGGATTGTAGTGAAACCCTCACATATCTAGACAGCCGTAACCGTATAGCGGTGTGCATTCCATTCCGTTATACGTAGCTGGCTATGTCTGCCCCCGCACTCCAGTATTCTGGTTCTGGGGCGTGACATGGTTTAAGTGGTGGACCATGCAGGTCTTGTCAATCAAGAAATGTGAGGATTTACCGAATAGATGTCTCAATCAATATTCGTCCTTGATCTCCGTCCGTATTTTTAATTTCCTGAAATTCTTGCCCTGATTACATGCTTGTATCGTTGATCTGTCCTGGTCCTTCCTTATTGTTTCCCTGTGTCGTCTTCCTCAGCGGCACTGCACCTGGACCTGCCGATCAGCAAGGCGGATCACCTCCCGTGGACCAGCAGCAACCAGAAGATCAGGCCCAGCACTCAGGAGCAGCCTCCCGAGTCGTACCTACTGGAGGAGAGCCGCCAGTTCATCCAGTCCAGCCTGCAGATCCTGATGATGGCACTTTGGTGGGTCTCATCAGATCATTATTAGCTTCCCAGGATCGTAGAGGCGATGCCTTGCACCAGGCAGTGGAAGATGCTCTGAATAGAAGTGGACCCCGAGGGAACAGTGCGGTCAACAGTTTTGTCACGCCCCAGAACCAGAATACTGGAGATCGGGGGCGAGACAAAGCCAGCTACGTATATCAGAGTACGCCAGTACCCCAAGATACGGTCAAAGCTGTCTAGAAGACATGTGGGTGGACTCTAGCATGCCACTGACGACTCCTAAGGTCGAACAATTCCTATCTCAATCCAATCAACATAAGAAGCAATAAAGAGTAAATCATATATGAGATGGATAAGGCGTCCCGAACACAAGTACATACATGATCATGAGAGCTGACATAATAAAAGATATATCAACTGACTATACAAAAGGTACGTAAATGTACAACTAGCAGCTGTCCAGAATATACATCAACGCCGTACTAAGACGGAGGGAACAAAACCCAGAAATAAGGACTAACATATGTCCTTGGCTAATACACCACAAAATGAAAGTACAAGATAAAGTAGGAAATAAAGGTAACCCACTCGCTATCCATATCGGTCCTCTGAGTACGAACCATCCGGAGGAGAAGACGGTAGATCCTCGTGATCAACTATGGAACCTGGCCATGCAAAACCAGTGGGGTCAGACCCCAAATAGCAAGTACCACAAGGAAGGCTCGAGGTGAACGACAAAAACCCACAAACAAAACAACAACATATAGCAAATGTAAATAAATGCGGGTCGAGACTAGTACGGTACCAATGCACGTATCTCGAGAATATAAATGACTGAATGGAAATACTGAACAATATAACTATAGAACATAATAATCCGATGAACAACAAGGGGTTTAGGAACTACTAGAAATCGGAGCTACAACCCTTAAACCAAACAAGGACCGGGGTTGCAGATCTTTCCCCTAGCAGAACTTAGCCTCTGGCCACTCACCGACACAAGAGCATATAAGGTAACACACAATCAAAAGTGCACGGCCAATCATTATCTACGGCTTGCTATCATTAACTAGCTAGGGTTATCACAATCCTAATTACTAGTATACAAGTTGAGGATCTTCGCAACTACCTGACTGCAGATACCCGGATGTCCAGGGGTACGAGTAGTACATCTATTGCCCAACAAGACTGCTGGCAGATGAAACGTGTCTAGACTTGTAACATGAACAACCATATCATATACTTGTAAAAGAAAACATATAACTGACTGTGCCGCAACCCGGCACGACATGTGACTCGATCGTATATCAATACACGCAAACTTGGTAGGTCATGGAGCCCTTGCCTAGCAGGGTTGAGCCATGCCTCATGGGGCCCTTAGAGCTCGGGGTTGGTAGTGCGAATTTCCTCCTACAATGATCTACTTGAATTTACTAGTCATTTACCTTATCATATTCATGTCAAATTCTCAAGTCGTGGACACTCAAGAATTTCCTAAGATGACGTGTGCTATGTACGAGTAAATCGTAAGTTATCACTTACGAACATTCCCGTACTAACATCACATGATACACGGAACAATACTCACACTCGATTGTCCAGTGCCAAGATGCAATAGATTAAACATTCAACAAGCTATATCCACGGTATCAAGAAAGAACATGTACTCATATATCGGGTCTAGAAATCAATAAAAAAATCAAGTCATGAGTGCGCTACTACGAGCCACTGAATCGAGCTAAGCATATAAGAAAATCAAGTCATGAGTGCGCTACTACGAGCCACTGAATCGAGCTAGGCATATACAGTAATCTGGAGTGCACCATGACAGGCCACTATCTATAATCTGGACATAGAACAATACGTGAACATAAGCATGTACCATGTATATAGAGTGTACAATCATTCTTTAACTATCCAAGGTCATCTAATCATGTTAAGAGTTCATTACAATCGAGAAATTATCAAAAACGGACAAAAAGGGCAAAAACGAACAAAAACAGCCTAAAACAGCATAAAACGGCATACCGGCGGTATACTGCGGCATACCGGCGGTATACCGGACTAAAAACAGTAAGTTTTTGGTGCCAAAAACGGCATACCGGCGGTATACTGCGGCATACCGGCGGTATACTGCGGCATACCGGCGGTATACCGTTTTTCCAAACAGCAACAAAATCCAGATTTTTGGTAAAACTCGTTTCGGCCATAAAAACTTCATTTTAAATCGAAATTCGGACTTTCAAAAGTCAAAATTGAATAGAATTGAATTTCCAACAACATGGAAGTATTAGTTTTCACAAATTAAAACATTTGATATATCAAAACCTCAAAATACTCAAAAATCATATCTAGAAACTCAGATCTATGCCATATTGTCGATCAAAACCAAAAGTGCTATACATTAAACTTGTTAACAATTTAGAGGAGCATATTATAGAACAATAAAACTTTAATTTCTATGGAAAACAAAAATAAAGTATGGTCATGTCACTTTTGAGCAAGATGTACTTGCCTAGGTTTTAGCAACCGAGCCTAATCTTCTACTCCACCACCAAGAGGGGCACGAAACCACACTCTAGGCCTCAAGGCCAAGCCTTCCCAAGCTTGAGGAAGAGAGAAGAGAGAGAAGGGGAAATGGTGAAGGAAAGAAAAGAGAGAGGAGAGAGAAACTCATAGGATATATATAGAGAGGGTGAATTAATCGTGACCGTTGGATCGTGATCCATGTCACAATCTAGATCAATCCTAGCCATTGAAAGAAAACCAATTGTCCATTGGATAATAGAATGCATCTACACTATTCACGAAAATATCTAAATACTATTCATCAAAATATCCAAAACACTATTCATAAAAATATCGGAAACACTATTCACGAAAATATCTGAAATCGAAAATATCTAAAATGTGGAAAATCTATCCGAGCGGCATGCCGTCGGTGTACTCCGGTACACGTCGGTATACCGGCCAAGGAGAAAATCTATAATCTGGGAAAATTTTAAAGCGTTCCGAAAATCGAGAAAATATGAAATACAATACAAAATACGTATCCGTATATAAATACCGATACTGTGAGACGAGTCTCACAACTCTCCACAACTTAGAAAAATTCCGTCCTCGGAATTTCCTAAAGCCAGTCGAGCAAAATACACATGCTAAAATAATGTAAAATCATAACACATCGAAAGAAAACATCTCGTGTACAAGTGATATTTGAGATACAGAATTTAAATAAATGCGGAAAATAATAAATACATACATATATAATACAAGAAAAGGAGGCATATGGAATAATATACCCCTGAGTCAGTTGAGTAGGGATTCGTCCTCGCTTGCCTACGCTGACTCACAAAGTGGACAAGGGTCAAGTTTCGAAGTAAGTCGGTACCAACGACTCAGTCGAAGACATGACTCTAATCCAGGACACACCTACGTAGTCGGGATACATGATAGATATCGTGTATCACGAGATACGGAGGAAGATGAGTGGTACGAGAAACTCGTGTTCACTCGCCGAATATGTCAAGTCGACCATCGTATTCCGGGTATGAATGGAATACAAGGCCGTCGACGGAACCCAAGAATGAGAATGACTGAAGGAACGTCTCAGATGCTTACCAACAATCTGACTGCCCTCAGCCAACATCTGCTCTATGATAACAAACTCTCTCTGCCTATGCATCGAGACTGCTGCTCTTATCTGCTGCTGAATTTTACCTGACTTACTGGACCTGGGCAAACTGTGGCGAATGCTGACATTGAAACTGCTGAGACCGCGTCGGAAGGAGGTGCTGAACATGGGATCGGGCTGACTTTGCTGACTGAATTGACTGGAGTGTAGTTAACTGAGCTGCCACCAGATGCTGAGATGGTACTGGTACCTGACTCTGTGGATGCGGAATCTGATACCGACATACTGACTGAACCATGGAAGAAAACGGAGCAATAAAATCCTCGAAAGAAATAGATAAGAAAGTTGGGTGTCCCTGAATGGTAAGGACACGTGATATCAATAATGGACAGGAATAGAACAAAGATATGTCAATCATGTTTACAGTTCAAGGAAAACGAGAATGCGATAAGCAAGGGAGATCAAATGAAGACAAATATAGGATTGAGATTCTAACTAGATGAATCCCCCACAAGTCTGAAGACAGACCTGCATGGGCCACCAAAAAACTCTGTCACGCCCCAGAACCAGAATACTGGAGATCGGGGGCGAGACAAAGCCAGCTACGTATATCAGAGTACGCCAGTACCCCAAGATACGGTCAAAGCTGTCTAGAAGACAAGTGGGTGGACTCTAGCATGCCACTGACGACTCCTAAGGTCGAACAATTCCTATCTCAATCCAATCAACATAAGAAGCAATAAAGAGTAAATCATATATGAGATGGATAAGGCATCCCAAACACAAGTACATACATGATCATGAGAGCTGACATAATAAAAGATATATCAACTGACTATACAAAAGGTACGTAAATGTACAACTAGCAGCTGTCCAGAATATACATCAACGCCGTACTAAGACGGAGGGAACAAAACCCAGAAATAAGGACTAACATATGTCCTTGGCTAATACACCACAAAATGAAAGTACAAGATAAAGTGGGAAATAAAGGTAACCCACTCGCTATCCATATCGGTCCTCTGAGTACGAACCATCCGGAGGAGAAGACGGTAGATCCTCGTGATCAACTATGGAACCTGGCCATGCAAAACCAGTGGGGTCAGACCCCAAATAGCAAGTACCACAAGGAAGGCTCGAGGTGAACGACAAAAACCCACAAACAAAACAACAACATATAGCAAATGTAAATAAATGCGGGTCGAGACTAGTACGGTACCAATGTACGTATCTCGAGAATATAAATGACTGAATGGAAATACTGAACAATATAACTATAGAACATAATAATCCGATGAGCAACAAGGGGTTTAGGAACTACTAGAAATCGGAGCTACAACCCTTAAACCAAACAAGGACCGGGGTTGCAGATCTTTCCCCTAGCAGAACTTAGCCTCTGGCCACTCACCGACACAAGAGCATATAAGGTAACACACAATCAAAAGTGCACGGCCAATCATTATCTACGGCTTGCTATCATTAACTAGCTAGGGTTATCACAATCCTAATTACTAGTATGCAAGTTGAGGATCTTCGCAACTACCTGACTGCAGATACCCGGATGTCCAGGGGTACGAGTAGTACATCTATTGCCCAACAAGACTGCTGGCAGATGAAACGTGTCTAGACTTGTAACATGAACAACCATATCATATACTTGTAAAAGAAAATATATAACTGACTGTGCCGCAACCCGGTACGACATGTGACTCGATCGTATATCAATACACGCAAACTTGGTAGGTCATGGAGCCCTTGCCTAGCAGGGTTGAGCCATGCCTCATGGGGCCCTTGGAGCTCGGGGTTGGTAGTGCGAATTTCCTCCTACAATGATCTACTTGAATTTACTAGTCATTTACCTTATCATATTCATGTCAAATTCTCAAGTCGTGGACACTCAAGAATTTTCTAAGATGACGTGTGCTATGTACGAGTAAATCGTAAGTTAACACTTACGAACATTCCCGTACTAACATCACGTGATACACGGAACAATACTCACACTCGATTGTCCAGTGCCAAGATGCAATAGATTAAACATTCAACAAGCTATATCCACGGTATCAAGAAAGAACATGTACTCATATATCGGGTCTAGAAATCAATAAAAAAATCAAGTCATGAGTGCGCTACTACGAGCCACTGAATCGAGCTAAGCATATAAGAAAATCAAGTCATGAGTGCGCTACTACGAGCCACTAAATCGAGCTAGGCATATACAGTAATCTGGAGTGCACCATGACAGGCCACTATCTATAATCTGGACATAGAACAATACGTGAACATAAGCATGTACCATGTATATAGAGTGTACAATCATTCTTTAACTATCCAAGGTCATCTAATCATGTTAAGAGTTCATTACAATCGAGAAATTATCAAAAACGGACAAAAACGGGCAAAAACGGACAAAAATAGCCTAAAACAGCATAAAACGGCATACCGGCGGTATACTGCGGCATACCGGCGGTATACCGGACTAAAAACAGTAAGTTTCTGGTGCCAAAAATGGCATACCGGCGGTATACTGCGGCATACCGGCGGTATACCGTTTTTCCAAACAGCAACAAAATCCAAATTTTTGGTAAAACTCGTTTCGGCCATAAAAACTTCATTTTAAATCGAAATTCGGACTTTCAAAAGTCAAAATTGAATAGAATTGAATTTCCAACAACATGGAAGTATTCGTTTTCACAAATTAAAACATTTGATATATCAAAACCTCAAAATACTCAAAAATCATATCTAGAAACTCAGATCTATGCCATATTGTCGATCAAAACCAAAAGTGCTATACATTAAACTTGTTAACAATTTAGAGGAGCATATTATAGAACAATAAAACTTTAATTTCTATGGAAAACAAAAATAAAGTATGGTCATGTCACTTTTGAGCAAGATATACTTGCCTAGGTTTTAGCAACCGAGCCTAATCTTCTACTCCACCACCAAGAGGGGCACGAAACCACACTCTAGGCCTCAATGCCAAGCCTTCCCAAGCTTGAGGAAGAGAGAAGAGAGAGAAGGGGAAATGGTGAAGGAAAGAAAAGAGAGAGGAGAGAGAAACTCATAGGATATATATAGAGAGGGTGAATTAATCGTGACCGTTGGATCGTGATCCATGTCACAATCTAGATCAATCCTAGCCATTGAAAGAAAACCAATTGTCCATTGGATAATAGAATGCATCTACACTATTCACGAAAATATCTAAATACTATTCATCAAAATATCCAAAACACTATTCATAAAAATATCGGAAACACTATTCACGAAAATATCTGAAATCGAAAATATCTAAAATGTGGAAAATCTATCCGAGCGGCATGCCGTCGGTGTACTCCGGTACACCGTCGGTATACCGGCCAAGGAGAAAATCTATAATCTGGGAAAATTTTAAAGCGTTCCGAAAATCGAGAAAATACGAAATACAATACAAAATACGTATCCGTATATAAATACCGATACTGTGAGACGAGTCTCACAGTTTTAAGCGCCTGAACCCTCCATTCTTCGATGGCAGCAAGGATGCCATTGCTGTCGATGCTTGGCTACAAGATATAGAGGTGATTCTCGAAGCCGCGAAGACTCCAGAAGAAGAGAAGGTGGCTGTGGTGCACCTACAGTTATTGGATCTAGCCCGCAGTTGGTGGGCCACACAAGCAGTGGGATTGACAACACCTGTCCCCTGGGCAGTGTTCAGCGAAAAGTTCCAGACCAAGTATCATGATGCAGTGGCTCGATATGACTTGCAGACCAGGTTCAGTAATCTTAAGCAGATGGGGAGGACGGTCGACGGATATGCGGCCGAGTTTTTCAGACTCAGTCGGTTTGCTCCCACCTTGGTGGCAACCGAGTTTGACAGAGCGCAGAGGTTCCAGCAGGGACTTCACCTAGAGATTATATTAGCAGTAGAATAGTTCGAGCATCAGACCTATGATGCGGTGTTGCGAGCAGCTAGGAGGCATGAGTATACCTCCCAGAGGATCGTGGACAGGACTGGAGGTCGGAAGCGGTCCCATAGTCAGATGAATCAGTCTTCAGCACCAGCCCCGGCAGCTAGGGCTTTGACTATTGAAACTCCGAGGCAAGCAACCTCAGTTACGTCGGTCCAGTACTCGACCCCGACGTACCCTCAGCAGAAACAGAAGCAAGCACAGTCTTCCGCCGTAGGCTGTTCTTATTGTGGGAAGCCTGGACACGTGGTAGCGGAGTGTCGCAAGGCGTTAGGATTGTGTTTATTGTGTGGAGCACCAAATCATAGGGTAGGGTCCTGCCCTTTCAGAGTTGATTCAACATCGACAGTATCTAGTCCCTCGGTTAGGGGACCAGCACCAGCACCAGCACCAGCACCAGTACCAGTTCCAGTTCACCAGCAACAGCAGTTCTCATTCCCGAGGCCATTGCCGACTCAGGCCCAGACTTTCCAGCAACAGAACCCGCGGCAGTTTGCCCTAGCCCAGGCTCAGGTTCAGAATCGACCGAGAGGTATATGTGTCCTCTCATCTTGCTTTTCTACCGTCATTATGCGGAGTGCATGACGTATTTCATGTATCCTAATTCCAACGGTACATCCCGGACCCGAGCCATATCCTAGGTCATTCGAAACTGGTTATTGGTACCAACCTTTTCGTATGAGGATAGGCCCGTGTCCCTGTTTGACCAAGGGGAGAGACCTCAAGCGCAAGACTATCAGTTTAGTTCATGTTGCTTGCGTTCATCGCTCCTTAGGAGAGTCAAACGTGGGAGTGTGAGGATGATATCTGATCACGTTATCCCTACTTGTTTGACTCGTGAGGTGTAATGTCTTCCTTATGCTTTACGTTTTCCCTTCCTTGCTTACATTGTATGATTGAATTGCTTAGTGTAGCTTGCTTGTGCTTAGTATAACTTGTCGTGACAATCTCTAGCTCCTTGATTAAATTCCGAGGACGGAATTCTTTTAAGGTGGGTAGAGTTGTCACCCTCATTTTTCCGTATTTCTCGTATTTCGTATTTATATTCGTATCTGGATTTTGGCATGTATTTTTATTTTCTTAACTTGTGGAATTTCGGTATTTCTCGTATTTTAGGTTTTGTCCTGGCTCGGTTTTAATTAGTTTGGGTTGGTTTGGTTTGGTTCTTTATGGTTGGATCACCCTAGCCCTACACTCCACCCTCAACACACCACAACTCCCCCTCTTTATATCCCCACCTACCACTCTCTCTCCTCATAAACACCATTAATTTTCTTCTTCTTCTTCTTCTCCTTCCTCCACAACTCTCCTAACCCTAGGCAAGTGCATCTTGCCACTACATGAGAACCCTATTTTTTTGGTCTATTAGCTAGATTAGGACATGGTGATCAGCATTAGTTCTTGGATTTTTGTGATTTGGAGCCTCCATTGTTGTAGATCTAAGTTATTTCCATTTTCGGATTTTGCATGGTTTGAGCTTCTTAAGTTGGATTTTATGGGTTTTTGATGTTTCCATGTGGAAGAGCATTCAGTTTCACTCCAGTTGGAACTTTGGAAATCCGGATTTGGAGTTCGGATGGCCAAGCTATGATGCTTTGAAGCTTGGGTTCAGCCATGGTGTTCTTGCTGTTTGAAGAAGACAGTGAGCAGTGTGCAGAGCTTCTTAGCTTACGCCACTGAGCCTTGGATACGCTTCCTGTTGGAAGCGTGTCTCCTGCGTGCGTGCTTTTGTGCGTACGCAGACTGGAGCGTGCGTGACTTTTTATGTACGCTGCTCCCTTGAGCGTGCGTGACTTTTCATGTACGCTGCTCCCCTTGAGCGTGCGTGACTTTTCATGTACGCTGCTTCCTGGAGCGTGCGTGACTTTTCATGTACGCAGACTTGAGCGTGCGTGACTTTTCATGTACGCTGCTCCCTGGAGCGTGCGTGACTTTTCATGTACGCTGCTCCCTTGAGCGTGCGTGACTTTTCATGTACGCTGCTCCCTTGAGCGTGCGTGACTTTTCATGTACGCTGCTCCCTTGAGCGTGCGTGACTTTTCATGTACGCTGCTCCCTTGAGCGTGCGTGACTTTTGTGTACGCTGCCCCTTGACCCCTTGCTTAACCCATTGACTCTTGGAGTTTTGGTCTTATTCTTTAAGCTTTGCTCTTCTATAGCCCTGTATATTGATATTTTATTAGATATTTTACGTCCATTTTATATCCTTACGCCTTTTGTCCTGAACTTGATAATCACGAATTTACTGGATATGTTTGGAATTGATAATTGAGCATGACCTGATAAGTGGCCCGTCGAGGCGCACTCCTGACCAGTACACTTGATATGATAACCTGACCTGATATATCTTGAATAGCTGTTGCAATGGCTACCTGACATGACATGACATGTATAATTAATCCTGACACCGTGGGCGATTGTGCTCGTACAAATAATTCAGTCATGTCTTGCATCATGTCTAGGAGGGGACTCCTGAGTACCACGGTCAGGAGTACCTACGGAATTGGACTAAGGTTAATAATTAGTATAATTCACTAGTCATGAAGAGATGTTCCCCAGTTACAGGCGATCCCGTTATCCCGGCCGCAAATGATTGGACTTGTAGCCTGCCGACGAGTAGGGCACATTTCCAGCCCACTGTTATGTGGGGCACCCTCCATTGTCACATAAATGGTTGAACTCTATTGTCACTATAATGCATTGTACTCTCTAGATTGTCACTATAATGATTGCCTGGATAACCTGGATAGCTGCAGGGCCTGTGACTACTTGGAGCATCTCATTGCATCTTGCTAGTAACTAGGATTGTGATAACCCTAGTTAGTTAATGTAGAAAGCCGTAGGCAATGATTGGCCGTGATTGCTTGGATGGAGTCTAGTACAGTATAGTATTATCTAGAATTGATTGATTGTAAGATTGTACCAGAATGATTGAATGATTGTCACTCCAGATTGTCACTATAATGATTGTCACTCCAGATTGTCACTATAATGATTGTCACTCCAGGTTGTCACTATAATGATTGTCACTCCAGATTGTTACTTGACCTGATTTCTTATATTTATCTTGCCGATAAATGGTGAGAGAAACCAAGTTCCGTTCAGACGAAGGGTTACAACCCCGGTCCTTTTTTGGTTTACGGGTTGTAACATAGCTATCTGAATAGTCCTATAGTTATCTCATCGTATATCATCTTGACATGCTTTTCTATATATCCTGTCTTTTAGTGATTCTATGCAAGATTGTCTTTTATAATTACCTATCATACTTTTTCTTAAATTACTGTCTCTTATTATGTAATTATATTATTGTGCTAATTGCTGGCTTTGGTTCTTATTTTGTGGCCTCCTTTGCGGCACTTGCTCTTCCTGGGGTCTGACCCAGCTGGTTTTGTATGGCCAGATACCGGAGCAGCAGCAAAGGATCTTCCTGCTTTCCAGCCCGATGGTGGTCACCAGACGTAACCAGGGCATCGAGTGGGTTTCTTTTGTTCTTCCACTGTAATATTGTAAATTATTCTTTTGAGGCGTTTAGCCGACGAGCAAGTGTTAGCTCGATTGTACTTACTTACTGTCTGCCTACGGGCTGTAACATGATTGACAAGTCCCGGGGGTTGATCATGTATGACTGAACTCTTGCTAGTCCTCACATTTTGTAACGACTAGCTTCATGATCATCTGGATATGTAATATTTGGGACGCCTTATAATTGTATATTTGGTGATCTGATATCTTGTGATTATTATTAGTTGGTTGAGATTGAGACAATAGGCTATTTTATGACCTTAAGAGACTGATGGATTGTAGTGAAACCCTCACATATCTAGACAGCCGTGACCGTATAGCGATGTGGATTCCATTCCGTTATACGTAGCTGGCTACGTCTGCCCCCGCTCTCCAGTATTCTGATTCTGGGGCGTGACAGCAATTTTCCACTCCGAATGTAGTTTAATTCAAATAGGCTACAGACAATTGAAATAAACAATATAATGGATGCTTGAATTTTTCAATTTAATTTCTAGGATTTTGGAAACCAATAGAGAAAGAATTTGTGTACCATCGATCTTCTTAAGAAGGAAATTTGGAAGAGAAGAGGAAGAAGAAGAGAAAATTTCTAGGGTGGAAGAAATTTCTAGGAATTTTCAAATTAACTTCTTGCTTGGGAATGGAGAAATGGTGGAGGAGAAGAGGAAGAAGAGAGGAGTTAGGGTTTAGGAAGAGAGAAAAAAAAATTTGCAAATGAGAGAAAAATTTTGGGTTTAGGAGAATTTTACTTTGGGACAACCCAAAATCAAAAAAATGGACTGTCCTGAGTAAAACACAAAAAAATCTGGACTAGTCCCAATCCGGCTAGCCCTGATCAAAAAGGGCAGTGCCTTTATAATTAGCCTAAAAAAATTGTGATCCGAGCCTCACATCATTCTTTAGAAGGACGGATTTTGTGTATTGCACTAAAATGTCCTTCGGAGCAAATTTTTTTTTATATATGTTTATTAATAGATTTAATTTTGGTTGACTAATTAAGAATATGAAAAATATGCTCTTCTTTTTTTTTTCTTTTTTTTTTTTTTTGAAATCCCACGCACACACACAATTGGGGGACTCGAACCTTGCCGGTTCCTCCGGGTGTCCGCTCTAATACCACTAGGCTAGAGAGCTCGGACAAAAATATGCTCTTCTTAAGAACGTATTTTTTAATGGTCAATTTTTTTTATCAAAGGGACACTGTAAAAAAATATTTTATATGCAAAATTTAGCGAAGAAAGTGTAGTGGCAAAATTGGGCTTAGTGATGAATTGCACTTTCAGTGGCGAATGGGACTTTTAGCGATGAAGACTTAGTGATAAAATTGGGCTTTCTATGACGAGTTGGCTTTTAGTGACGAAACTTTGCCATTAGTGACAAATTTGTGTTTCGAAAAAAAAAATTATTCTGCACAAAATACGTCTTTCGGAAGGACGTTTTCCCGCAAAATGCACAGCATATTTCTTGATTTCAAAATTTTTTTTTTTAACCGGTGATCCTTTCCAATTGGCATTTTGGGTTTTAAAATATAATTTATGCAAACTTTATGCTCTGAGAGCAATATTAATCTATTCTACTATATAATAAGGAAACTTGATGGTAAAACTTTTGAATTCCTAAAATACCCTTAAGTATTTTATAAAAATAATATTATCATGTCAACTTGCATGTTATTTATGCTTAATAGTTAAATCAATAAAGTTGCATGTTATGAAGTCTCTTCTTTCTATACAACTTTTCATGCATGTTCCAATGATAATAAATTTTATTGTCCTTACCATTTTTCAAAGGTTATTATTTTCAATAGAAAATTATAAAAATAAAATTCGTACTTTAAATTTTTGACATTGTAAAAAGAAAACACACACATATGAATAATCATCTGAAAAAGACAGAAAGATGGTAGTTGATCTTATGATATTCTTAATGAAATACGTACAAAACACGTACATGCGGACCAGTAAACTTTAATGCTAAACATGGAATTTTCCGCAAACCTTGATTTGTATCAATTGCGAAATAGGAGCCTGTGTCCGTTGTACTTGGCCCACGTGTCATAGAGGCACGGTCAGACGGGGAACCATTGAAGGCTGGGTGATTAATTAAGCTATGAAAGTGTCGGTCATCTTGAAGGAACGCGAACCTTCTGGAAAATTGTTTTAAACATTTAAGTAGGTCTTGGTTATGCTAACCATGACGGGGGTATTAATTAATTAATTAATTATCACTCCACTTTTAGCACGAGCATGAACGAACGAGGAATGTTGTGTTAGGTAGACACATGACATGGACTATGTTGGAATATGAAATAAATAAGAGTTGAAAGTATTTAGACGGAATATTGGGCACCAATAGCGAGCACCGTGAGGACAAAATATGAGGAAAAAAAATGGGGGAAAGCTTTGCTTAGTGGCCAACTCATTGAGACAAAGCCATAGTTGATAAGTTGAAAAAGAAATTTGCAAATACTGACTAGCCCTCCAATGTATACCACTTACTCGTCAAAGGATTTCAAGTGATACAGTCATATTCTTACGTTTCTCCTTAAGAATGGAAGACCAACAGAAAGAAGAATAAGACTGGCTTCTTCAGCTCGACTCTTCATCAACAGAATGAAAGTTCCTAGTAGAAATTTCAGCATAGTCAATCCCTTCGAATCAAGGGAAACTTACTCCTTAGGCCATCAATCCCTTCGAATCAAGAGAAAAACTTACTCCTTAGAGCATCTCCAACCCTACTGTGACTTTGGAAAAAAGTTAATGCCACATAGGAATGACAAAATTTTATTCAAAAGTTCTTCTCCAATGCAATTGTCAAGTCAATTGTGAAGCTTATGTGGCAAAAATTAAAGAAGACATTGTGAAGTTGATTGTCTTGTTCTAGACAATGCACTTGACAATGTCTTCTCTTCCATGTCATCAATTATGAATAAAAAATATTAGAAAAAAGAAAAAAGATGAGTAGTTGTCTTAAAAGTTGCCTTGGAAGTTGGAAAAAATACTTTTTATTGTCTCCTCAATACTTTTGCATTGGAGAGAGTTTTTCTATCTCATTGTCTTTTGAGATATAATTTTGCCACATAAACAAGACATTGTCTTGTGGCTCATGCCACGTAGGAGCCACCTAAGTCTCACAACACTTAACAAGACAATAGGGTTGGAGATGCTCTTAGGCCATCTCCAATGGGAATTCCTATCTTGCCTATTTCTATGTAAGAAATATTTTTTAGAATAAAATTTCTCCAACCATAATTTATATCTCAATTTTCATTCATGTGACGGTGATGTAGGATAGAAAATTTCTATACGAGAATTTCTACCTACAGAATCCCACATAGAAACTCTCTCTCTCAGATAACAATTAATACTGAGTCCTACATCATTAAATTCATCATTTTGTTCTGTCGCATAGGATAGTAATGGAGAACCATTGAAGTGCGTTTTTCATATAAAATTTCTTTGTAGAAACTCTACCGACTAGAATAGAAATTTTCTTAAAGTACAGTGACAAGTATGGTATAAACCCAAATTTGGAAATTCTCAACGGATACCATCTCCAATGAGGTTCTATCTCCCCTATTTCTATGGTAAAATCATCTTTAGAAAAAAAATGCTAACGAAAATTTCTATCGTATGTGGCGATCAGGTAGAATAAAAATTTTATGAAAGATTCTACATGTAAAAACGCTCATAGAAATTCTCATCTCTTATAGTAATTAATATTGGGTCCTACATCACTAATCATTAAATCAATTATTTTTTTTGTCAAGTATGATAGGAATGGAGAATCATAGTATTTGTGTTTGTAATTTTTATATAGAAACTCTACCAAAGAGGATAGAAAATTTCATAATGTACAATGACAAGTAGGATAGAGACTTAGTTTTAGAAATTTCCATAGCAAGTAATTTATATTTATATTCATTATTTTATCAACAGTTAACTTGGATGCAGAATTGCCATCTCATTTTCTAAATGAACTTGGATACAAAACTACTATGTACAATGAGACACGACTAATTTATTCATATTCATTATTTTATCAACAGTTAACTTGGATGCAGAACTTGTCAAAGAAATGTTCCATTTGTCCTAGTCATTAGGAATAATGGAGCATGCATGTAGCAGATTAGCTCCAGTATTTTAGGAACTGTTTAGTGAGTTTACTAAGGCAGTTCTGTTGTGTCTTTGTCCTGGTTTTGTGGTTCAGTTTTTTTTTTCATGCTATATGTTTGTTTAGTTGTTTGTTGCCTATAAAAGGGCAGTATCTATTTGTCAATAACACACAGTTTTCATCCAATTCATATCTTCTCTCCTATCAGTGGTATCAGAGCCAGCTTTGGTGACTTGCAGCAGAAAGGATTATAGCGATGGAGAGAAACTACGTGCAGCCTTCAATACCTCGCTTCGATGGTCACTACGACCATTGGAGCATGTTGATGGAGAATTTCTTGAGGTCCAAGGAGTATTGGGGCCTCATTGAAACAGGTGTTACTGAACCGGTTGATGGAGAGGCGTTGACGGGAGCACAAAAAAAGACGTTGGATAAGCTGAAGCTAAAGGACCTTAAAGCAAAGAACTATCTCTTCCAAGCGATTGATCGTCCCATCTTGGAAACAATTCTTAGCAAAGAAACTTTCAAGGATATTTGGGATTCCATGAAGAAAAAGTATCAGGGATCTGCAAAAGTGAAGCATGCACAGCTTCAAGCCTTGAGAAGAGATGACTCTACAAATGAAGGATGGCGAATCTGTCACCAGCTACTGTGCAAGGACTATGGGGATATGAAATAAAATGTGATTTCATGGCGAGAAGATGCAAGATGTCTCCATTGTGGAGAAGATCTTACATACCCTAACACCAAAGTGGGATTATGTTGCTTGTTCAATTGAAGAATCGAATGACATAGATGCACTTTCTGTTGATGAACTGCAAGGCTCCTTGCTGGTCCATGAACAGAAGATGAACCGAAGTTCAACTACAGAGGAGCAAGCTTTGAAGGCGTCTACCTTTACTCATTTCTCAAACTCTAGAGGAAGGGGTAGGGGTAGAGGAAGGGGTGGTCCAAGCACTATTGTTGG
>JANAVB010018199.1:19734055-19929055 GCA_029216955.1 Iris pallida | reverse complement strand
TTTTCTATGAAACTCATCCTACAGCTCGGGGGACACCTAGATGGATACATCTACGGGAATAATTCATGAAATTATAGAGTTTTAGAGAGATTACCTATTGAGATGAATTCCTATAGAGAGCTCCAAATGTGTAGATCCTCCATGCGGCTCCAAAACTCCAATTCACTTCAATTCTGAATTTCCTCACCATCAATAATTTATAAACCAAGATCAGAACCTAATGCAAAAGACTAGGGTTTAAAAGGAGAAGAAATGAGAAAAATAAAAGGAATACTTACTTAGGTTTTGCCAGGAGAAGAAGAAAATAAAAAGGAGAAGAATTCTCAATAGGAGATATTAAATAGACTCCCCCCTTGACCTAGCTTGGCCGACCACACCTAATGGGCTAGGGTTTCCTAATGGTTGGGCTTGGGCCTCTTTCTATGGTTAAAATAAAACATTAAGTAAAAAAGAAGTTTCTAACTAGCCCATACTCAACATGCTAATTAGCTCCTAACCTGAAACTAACTAGAGTAGGATTTCTAACCCTAACTAAACATATTACTAAGTCACTAATTCATGGTGAGTCACTAGGCTAGGTTGCACCAAGGCTACACTGTCACAGGCCAAAATCACAACACCAATAATATAATATATTAAAATAATCAAAAGAATTTACAATTACTAAAATATCCATAAATAGATAAATGGGTGTGACAATTCGAAAGCGGTAAAGCATGTTATCATGGCAAGCATGTTATTCGAATTGAATAGGCAAGCAGACAAGCAATCTCGTATTTTTTTTGTGGCGCGACTTCTTACCAAGTCGACGCACTCGCCCTTGCATTGACGCAAGGTGAATACGTCCCATTCCTTCCCTGTCATGTTATAAGTGCTCTCTAAGCAGGATCTATGTATGCAGGACACATACGTGCCTACACTTTTAACTCATCGTTCCTTAACTATATGAAGGTCTTGGCGTATCCTTGCCAAAATGGACTAAAGGCATTTCTTTCTTTCTTTTCTCTCTTTCTTTCTTTCTTTCTTTTCTTTCTCGAATTGGATAGCCCGGTGCCTCTCGTAGTGGGTTGCTATCCCAATTACGGAGATCTACCGCTGCATACCATCATTTGCGGCTTTTCATATCTCGCTAAGCGGTCGCTAATCGTCTTACGGATATGCGCCTATCAAAGATTATATTCCTCCTAGGCCGAACGGTCCTGGTGCCCCGGAGCAGCCCGTTCGGAGGGAACATTCCCTACACGGAAGATTTTCACAATTATCTCAAGTTCATTCGACCATGCAACGCCCTATTATTCAAACAACCAGACATAGTTTTGAGTCCGAGACTCAGACTTTATCATCTCGTATTTCTTTCATTAACTTTCTATGTTCTTACATTTCATACTTCGTTTCAATGTTCAATGGCATCATGCCTCAACTCAATGTTCGTTAACCGAACGACCCGAAGGTCCCGAACACCTTTCGAGGCATCATGTCATATCCGACAGTTTTGCCACATTCATGTCACAACTGTATTCTTTCGCAACGAAGCCATCTTTTATGATCTCGTGCACGTAGGCACGTTTCGACACATTTATCATCTTTTTCATCGCGTCGTACACTTGCTACACGTATCGAAGCCGTATTTCCATGTTCTATGCCTTAGTGTTCAATGTTCGTGGCTTGCATGCTAGGGCGCTCGCCTATTGTCTTTTAATGTGCTGGCCTTTCTAACTCGTGCGCGAAGGCACAAAATGGTTCGTGTACTAAGGCACTTGCCGAATACAGTTATCCCATGTTCTTGCGGCTTGCGCACTGAGGTGCTCGCCTTTGCGATATCCAATATTCCATAGCGACTCGTGCATATAATGCACGTTTCATTTCAATTGTTCTAACTAGTGTTTGACACACACTACGATTTATCTTCCGATCGGACCACGCCTGTGGCGTCGATAGGTTAACTTAGCATACAATGATGTATCTGACTTAGGCATGAAGGAGTAAAAAGAAGAGTCAATTCTCCCACCTTGAGTACGCCTTGTCGTTTTATCGAGCCGATGTGGCTCGATTTCATAACTTCGTTGCACGACCAACTCTCCTGACTTAGCCATTCAAGCACTTCGTGCTTCATTGAATTATACGTCCGATTTGGCTTACCGTACCAACGCCTCATGTCACGCCCCGACTCGCCGAATCGGTCGCCATCGCCTTGACTCGATATAAATCGATCCCCACGGGTCGGGACGTGATGCCGTACAAGTCTTTAATGGACTTACACAAGGCAAGGATGTGCAATTGGAAATTCCTTTTACTCGACGCGTTAAAATTAAACAGTACAGAGAGTTGAAAGCATAGCATAGGAAGAAATTTAGCTTTTCATTCATAAGCTTGCAAAGTATATGCAGGGTCATTTTTACATTACATATGCCGTTGCGGCTACATCTTGAAACACACAAAAAAAAAACTCTCGACAAGCTTGCCCTGAAATAATCCTTGTCGTTCCATACATTCACGCCACTTTATACATTTGAACAAAGCCTTCGATCTGAGTTAGGCTTCAAAATACTTCAAAATAGGAGAGCTTCGTGCCGCCTCCCGTTCTTCAGCTTCAGGTCTAGTCTCGAGCTCCCGCAGCACGCTCATTACCTGGGGAGTTGGGGGTTAGCACACTTGCTAGTGGATGGGACGAACCCACTCGTCTAAATCGACACTGCTTATTAAGGATTCTAGCATACGAAGTGATCTTTCTATTTAGAACTATATGAATTGCAGTTCATATCGAAGGCACATTTTTAAACGATAACACATAACCAATTTACAGACATTCTTACCACGGTCGTGCTCCTTTCCTGCACAAAATATACATGATACTTACCACATGTATAAGACAATAGGTGAGCAGGAAATCTATCCTATATGCGGTCATTGGTGATATCGACACCATGAAGGACGATTACGTAGCCTTGCGACGCGCCCTCCAGTCTAGGTAGCGAGCCAAACTGGAGGTCTCGCAATGCCTCGCGCCGAAGCACGATTTCCATAATTTCCTCCTAGGCCGATTCGGTCCCAGGGCCCCGGGTACCGTCTCGAGGAAAGCTCACCTTGTGCACAAGTCGTCCTTGACCATGCGAATGTATGAACGGTTTAATATGTATGAAGTAAATTGCATAGCGTAACCATTATCAAATCACATAATCATTCCTACTCGTACAAGGGTCCTTTTCCCCAAAACCGTACGTTCTGATTTAGCATCCCGTAGGCACCAAATTCTCCGAGGCATGATGTACCGTAACCAAGGTTTTCATCGTTGTGTTTTGCATGGCATGAAATATATCTATCTCTTTCTTAGAACTTTATCTTTTCTCTACTTAGTGTGAACCTATCGATTCAGAGTTAACTTCTCTAGGTTGATATATTATCCCGAGCTATTGATCTTAATGGCAAGCATACATCCCGTTAGCATCATCGATTTAAACGTTGAACTTTAAGAATTTAGTTGGCGGGAAGGAGTAGAAAAGAAGGGGTCGAAGAACCACCCACCTAAGGAGATTGTGCCGAGAGTAGGAGAACGCTTCGCGACGGTCAAGCGTCAGTTACACGAACTCCTACAATGGCACAAGCATCGAATTAGAACCCTTTCTTCAATCCTTCCTTCGAAATTCCCAAAGATGCATTCAGAAATCGACGCGAAAGCACACTATCAAATCCACGCAATAATTCGTTCAGAAAGCCAAGAAAACCAATAAAACCAACGGCTGACGGGTTGCGTCGCTCTCTTTAGAGTTCCTTCGCCAAGACGCCGCTTACCGCATCTAGGACTTATTCCAACAGTAGTCGATCCATTAGTTGGAACGGTACTCATATCACTCGTCCAAATCGATTTTATTGATGCCATGGTTTTTGTATACCAAACTCGTCGCCGAGTCAGACTAGCCATCTATGTTTTCGACCATGTCTGACTTGGCACGAGCCTATTACATAGTGCTTCGCCCCAACGGGAGAGGGGCACTACATAATAAACCACTAAGAAGAAGTTTCGTCCCGAAACTTAAGTACAAGGGTCTGACCTTCGTCGGCGAAAAGTGAAGGGTACTTCTCCTTCATCTCCGCCTCTAGTTCCCACGTTGACTCCTCAACGGAATGGTTACGCCAGAGTACGCGAACCAAGGACATCGATCGGCTCCGTAGGATCTTTTCTTTACGGTCCAAAATTTGCACGGGCTCCTCCGAGTATGATAGATCGGCGCGTAGCTCCAACTGATCGAAACTAACCACATGACTTGGGTCATGCACGTACTTCCGAAGTTGGGAGACATGGAAGACGTCGTGCACTTCGGCCAGGGCAGGAGGTAGCGCGATCCGGTAAGCAACGGTCGCCACTCTTTCGAGGATCTCAAAGGGCCCTACGAATCTCGGACTCAGCTTGCCTTTTACCCCGAATCACATGACGCCCCGCATCGGCGTCACCTTCAGAAACACATGGTCCCCAACCAAGAACTCTAACGGTCGTTTACGAGTATCTGCATAACTCTTTTGTCGACTCTAAGCAATACGGAGCCTATCTCGAATCATGCGGACTTTCTCGATGGCTTGTTCGACTAGTTCTGGCCCGAGCACCTGTCGCTCCCCGACTTCATCCCAGCAAATCGAAGATCGGCACTTCCTTCCGTAAAGCGCCTCGTAGGGAGCCATTTGGATGCTCGATTGATAACTGTTGTTGTATGCGAACTTCGCGAGCGGCAAGTGCGTGTCCCAACTAGTCTTCAAATCTATCGCGCACAGACGTAGCATATCCTCCAGGATCTGATTCACTCTTTCTGTCTGGCCATCGGTTTGCGGGTGGTACGCGAAGCTAAGGTTCAACTTAGTGCCCAACGTCGCCTGTAGACTCGTCCAGAAACGTGATAAGAATCGCCCGTCTCTGTCCAAAATAATTGTGGCAGGTACCCCGTGCAGTCTGACGATCTCATCGAGATAAATCTGAGCTAACCGATCGACGCTCCATGATGCTTTAATAGCGATGAAATGAGCGGATTTGGTCAAACGATCGACAATGACCCAAATTGCCTCATTCCCCCGCGACGTCTTCGGAAGGCCCATGATGAAATCCATAGAGATGTCGTTCCACTTCCATACTGGAATGTCGAGGTTCTGTAGCTCCCCGCCTGGTCTTTGATACTCGACCTTCACCCATTGACAAGCCATGCACTGTGACACAAACGTTGCTACGTCTTTCTTCATACCGTGCCACCAAAAGGTCATGCGCAGGTCCTTATACATTTTGGTACTCCCAGGGTGCAACGAGTACTTCGCATAATGGGCCTCCGTCAGAATCTCCTTTTTAAGTTCAGCATGGTCCGGCACGCATATCCTCCCCTTCATCCGCGTCATTCTGCCCTCGTGCACCACAAAGTCGGTCGCCTTTTCCGTCAAAATCAGCTCGCGCATCTTCTTCAGGAATGGGTCATTCTCCTGTGCGGTCTTTATTTTGTTGTGCAAGCTCGATTCAAGGTGCAATTGAGCCAATCGTGCTCCACGGTAACGGATTCGGAGTTCGATACCCATCTCTGCCAAGTCTTGCTGTATGTTATGGTTAATAGACAAGCACCCAGCGAACATTCTACTCAGAGCATCCGCTACGACGTTTCCCTTACCTGGCGTGTACTCGATAGTCAGATCGTAGTCTTTAATAAGTTCGAGCCAACGCCGCTGTCGTAAGTTCAGGTCCCGTTGAGTGAAGATGTACTTGAGGCTCTTATGGTCCGTATAGATGCTGTAAGCTACACCATAAAGACAGTGCCGCCATAGCTTCAACGCGAACACAATGGCCGCTAACTCCAGATCATGCGTAGGATAATTCTTCTCGTGTTGCTTCAATTGTCTCGAAGCAAACGAAATCACCTTATCCCTTTGTATAAGCACGCATCCCAAACCCGTCCGCGATGCATCGCTAAATATTTGAAACCCTTCTGGCCCGTCCGGAAGTGCAAGGATCGGCGCTGAGATGAGCCGTTTCTTCAATTCTTGGAAGCTCGATTCGCAGGCATCGTTCCACTCGAATGCGACTCCCTTCTGGGTGAGGCAAATCAGAGGCGACGCAATTTTGGCAAAATATTTCATGAATCTACGGTAGTAGCTTGCCAAGCCAAGAAAACTTCGGATGTCGCCTCCTGAGGTAGGCCGCTTCCATTCGAATATTGCTTCAATCTTCTTTGGGTCCACCGTGACGCCTTCAGCTGAGGCAACGTGCCCAAGGAACGTCACGCTGCTCATCCAGAACTCGCACTTGCTTAGCTTGGCATAAAGTTGGTGTTCACGCAGAGTCTGCAGCACCGTCTTCAAGTGTTCCACGTGCTTGTCCTTGCTCTTCGAATATATGAGAATGTCATCGATGAATACGACGACAAATTTGTCTATGAACGGTCGGAACATCCGGTTCATTAGATCCATGAACGTGGCAGGAGCGTTGGTCAAGCCGAAGGGCATGACTAGAAATTCGTAGTGACCATATCGAGTTCGGAAGACGGACTTCGGCACGTCCTCGGACTTGATCTTTAACTAGTGGTAGCCTGAGTGAAGATCAATCTTGGAAAATACCGTCGCCCCTTGCAATTGGTCAAACAAATCGTCTATCCTCGGCAACGGATACTTATTCCGTACCGTAGCTTTGTTAAGTTCTCGATAGTCGATACACAGCCGCATCGACCCATCCTTCTTTCTTACAAACAACACTGGAGCACCCCACGGGGAGACGCTAGGACAAATATATCCGCGATCTAGCAACTCTTGTAGTTGTGCTTTCAGTTCCTTCAACTCTGCCGGTGCCATTCGATAAGGTGCTTTGGATATCGGTCGGGTGTCCGGGAAGGTGTCGATGTGTCACGACCCACACCCACTTTTCGGATACGAAGCGTGTCCAAGCCCAGCCTACGTCACAGTGTCGGCGGTAGCACGCTGTCTATACACAAGTCACGGCAATGGTAATCTATATCTCATCCACGGAATAATCATATCACAAACAAGGTCCATGAATAATAAATAAAACTGGACAATAATGAATAAACTGAATATCAAGAATCAATGTCACGTCCGGTGGACACAAATCTACTACCAATAGACGGAAAGAGAAAAGTACATAAAATACACTAACTGAATAAAACTGATACTCAAGACAACCTCAACTGCAAAGCTCCACGGACTGGTACTGTCTCAACCTGTTCAACTGCTCCTGACTTAAACTCGGCTAAACCTGAAGAGATCATCAGGTCCTCAGAGGACTAGCAAGATACATAAAACAAGCCTTTCTAATAGTTTATTATGTATGGAGAAAATACAGAATAAATAAGTAGAACTGAGCAATGAATAAAGCACGAATCTATACACTGTCTATACATAGATGAACTGTCAAATAAGGAATAGAGAACTCCTGTCAAGGTGTCAACGGACAACCGAAACGAATACTCAAACCCTCGTCCCTAGCATGGACTCGCAGGTTTGATCAAACTGCTAGCCCTCGTCCCTAGTGTGGACTCGCAGGCTAGCATCACCCTCGTCCCTAGTGTGGACTCGCAGGTGTGAACCATATACTACTAACCCTCGTCCCTAGTGTGGACTCGTAGGTTAGCATCACCCTCGTCCCTAGTGTGGACTCGTAGGTGTGAACCATATACTACTAACCCTCGTCCCTAGTGTGGACTCGCAGGTTAGCATCACCCTCGTCCCTAGTGTGGACTCGTAGGTGTGAACCATATACTACTAACCCTCGTCCCTAGTGTGCACTCGCAGGTTAGCATCACCCTCGTCCCTAGTGTGGACTCGCAGGTTAGCTTAAGACACGGATAACTACTAACCCTCGTCCCTAATGTGGCTCGCAGGTTAGCTTCAAGGTTTCAAGACATGGAGGAAAAAGTAGTTCGGTTCACGACTCACGACACGGCTCGATCAAGGCTCAATGAATACGTCCTATAAGATATAAAACTAACTGTGAACACGGTCTATATAGCAATGATACAATTATAAAAACAGGATATAAAAGATACATGTCAATAATATGAGAAAAACTGGATAATAATAAAAGACAGTGCATGTAAATAAAGCTGTGTAGAAAGGCAAGGTATACTTGCCTGGCTCCAGATGTTGAAAAGGTGACATAGCAGGTCCAACGCCCAAGTCCGAAGAGCCAAAAAGGACATTGGCATATTCTGGGGATGTTGTAGTCCCATTATCTGATACAGAAGGCCTAGGTGATGATCCTTCCTCAGATCCCTCCGGAACCGGTGAGGGAGGTTGAGGCGGTGACACATAGAGTACTCGAAGTTTGACTTCCTCCACGGTATTGCCTGAATCTTTTGTAAACATTTCAGGAGTGATGTCCATCGCTGTGACTCCAGGGCTCACGACAGCGCTCTGTACAAGGAACTTGTCCTTGCATTGCATGTCAGGAGGCATCTTTCGCTGAGCTTGCATTGTAACTATGACGTCGCATGTGGATCGAGGCAAGACGATGCCGGTGTTGGGCCTGACGCAGTACTTCTTCGGGCTCGTTGGATGCGGACGTCGGAGGGAAAACGTCGGCGGGAAGGATCAAGACGCACTCGCCACGAACATAGTTACGGTACGACGGCGAGAAGGTTGTGTAGCGGTAGTGCAGCTCTCGCACGACAGGCTCGGGACTGCTACAGACTGAAACGGCGTGGATGTTGGCAATGGCTCATCGACTTGGACATGCCGATGACAATGAGGAGGAGTAAGAAGCGGTGGCCAAATAGAGGGGCGGCTAGGGTTTGATGGAAGAGGAGAGATGGGGGATGTTGAATATATAGGAGGAGGAAAGAACGATCGACATGGGCTGGGTTTTCCCTCTCGGGTTGGGTCCGATCACTGCTGTTGTTTCCTTTCTCTAAGTCTATTTCCAACTAGGGATAAAGAGAATGCTCGCTGAACCAAAGCATATAAGTTGTGTAATTAGACCACTTAAGTTTGGATTATATGTTGCAATTGAATCCAGACTCAATAAGTACTAAGATGGGCTGATTCGCTATTGATTAAAAATAGAGTCATGTACCAAGTCCAGTACCAAGTCCACACACAACTAGATCTTCTGCAGAAGAACTTCCAAAGTGCATGTTCATTTTATAGTTGGAATTATTTACGAATTTCGTAAAAGATTGGCATTTCAAGTAGGTCATGCATTACAACTTATATATTGTCAACTCTAGTGTTGCTCCCAACTGCCAGGAATAATGAAACATTCAGTATACAATGAAAAAGACAACAACAACAATGTCTTTAACCTAATATCTGGGGTCAGCTATGTACATAAAGACAAACTCACCTAAAGTCATCTTGGTTGAATCATATACTATATACCGATTATGCTCAAGCCTTACAGCCCTACTAAAATACAAACCACCATAAAAAGGAAACATGTTGCTTACAATGGGAAGTAATATATTCCCAATGAAAACTGAATTTTCATGTGCATATGAAACCTATTATTGGTGAAGCACAATGTTAGCATGAAATTTGTGGATAAAATTTTTACAACATTATAGAAGAAAATTATTAGCTTGATGGGACAATTTTCTATACTAAAAACATATAATACATTATTTATAGTTTAAAATATAACAAAAAGCAATTTGCATACACAATGAGGACCCCCTTGTAGAACAAATAAACGCAATATTTTCTCTTAGCGAAACCCATTGTCCACGATGCGAAATGTCAGATTGCCAACAAAAATAGATTGAGAATCTACCTCCTACTTGCTTTCTTGACTTGCTGCTGCACTCACAGGATCTTGGCTAAAGTCATTTACCGTAATAATTAACTAAGTAATTATTTATAAAAATTCTAAAATCACCCTTTTAAATCAAATAAATAATAAAAATATTTTAAAAAAATTCGGGAAGGGGAGCTACAAATCTATCCACCTTAAAATAATTTCGTCCTCGAAATTCTAATTCATAACTATTCCTAAAAAATTAAAGTCTACTATTACCTTAATCTCCTCAAATTTAATTCTTAAAAATATTTTATGACATTTTCTAGTCATTTTATAACTCCGAATACTTGAGGACTTCTACCCACCTTTGGTCATACTACTCCTCAAAATACGGTCACTAAAATCTTATAACCTTCTAACTAGTTGCTAACGACAACAAATATCTAGGGCGTATGGCATCTATAATCCCTCATATCTATAAACAACCAAATATTCAATAATCAAGCAATATTATACTATAACTTAGGAATCTCTGATGAATTTTATACAGCACGATCATTCGTCACCCCGAAATAGGAAGGGACGAGAATCAATGGTACGGGAGGACAAGGGAGAATAATCGAGAACGAATACGAGGTTTTAAAGGCGGTAGAGAAATTTCTAAGAGAATTTTCAAGGCATAGTGGATTGAGATTTCTAAGGTTTAGTCAAATTTGCAGGCTCGTATCAGTACAGTTACGTAACCGATACGATATGCTCTGACCTGTATGGGCCACCAAAAAAATTTGTCACGACCGCACCCGCTTTTCGGATACGAAGCGTGTCCAAGCCCAGCCTACGACGCAGTGTCGGCGGTAGCACGCTGTCTATACACAAGTCACGGCAATGGTAATCTATATCTCATCCATGGAATAATCATATCACAAACAAGGTCCATGAATAATAAATGAAACTGGATAATAATGAATAAACTGAATATCAAGAATCAATGTCACGTCCGTTGGACACAAATCTACTACCAATAGACGAAAAGAGAAAAGTACATAAAATACACTAACTGAATAAAACTGATACTCAAGACAACCTCAACTGCAAAGCTCCACGGACTGGTGTTGTCTCAACCTGTTCAACTGCTCCTGACTCAAACTCGGCTAAACCTGAAGAGATCATCAGGTCCTCAGAGGACTAGCAAGATACATAAAACGAGCCTTTCTAACAGTTTATTATGCATGGAGAAAATACAGAATAAATAAGTAAAACTGAGCAATGAATAAAGCACGAATCTATACACTGTCTACACATAGATGAACTGCCGAACAAGGAATAGAGAACTCCTGTCAAGGTGTCAACGGACAACCGAAACGAATACTCAAACCCTCGTCCCTAGCATGGACTCGCAGGTTTGATCAAACTACTAGCCCTCGTCCCTAGTGTGGAGTCGCAGGCTAGCATCATCCTCGTCCCTAGTGTGGACTCGCAGGTGTGAACCATATACTACTAACCCTCGTCCCTAGTGTAGACTCGCAGGTTAGCATCACCCTCGTCCCTAGTGTGGACTCGTAGGTGTGAACCATATACTACTAACCCTCGTCCC
This sequence comes from Iris pallida, assembly GCA_029216955.1. Lineage (NCBI taxonomy): Eukaryota > Viridiplantae > Streptophyta > Magnoliopsida > Asparagales > Iridaceae > Iris > Iris pallida. The sequence continues at coordinate 19,917,752 of JANAVB010018199.1, read as the reverse complement.
TAGTGTGGACTCGCAGGTTAGCATCACCCTCGTCCCTAGTGTGGACTCGTAGGTGTGAACCATATACTACTAACCCTCGTCCCTAGTGTGGACTCGCAGGTTAGCATCACCCTCGTCCCTAGTATGGACTCGCAGGTGTGGACTAATAACTACTAACCCTCGTCCCTAGTGTGGACTCGCAGGTTAGCTTAAGACACGGATAACTACTAACCCTCGTCCCTAATGTGGCTCGCAGGTTAGCTTCAAGGTTTCAAGACATGGAGGAAAAAGCAGTTCGGTTCACGACTCACGACACGGCTCGATCAAGGCTCAATGAATACGTCCTATAAGATACAAAACTAACTGTGAACACGGTCTATATAGCAATGATACAAGTATAAAAACAGGATATGAAAGATACATGGCAACAATATGAGAAAAACTGAATAATAATAAAAGACAGTGCATGTAAATAAAGCTGTATAGAAAGACAAGGTATACTTGCCTGGCTCCAGATGTTGAAAAGGTGACATAGCAGGTCCAACACCCAAGTCCGAAGAGCCAAAAAGGACATTGGCATATTCTGGGGATGTTGTAGTCCCATTATCTGATACAGAAGGCCTAGGTGATGATCCTTCCTCAGATCCCTCCAGAACCGGTGAGGGAGGTTGAGGCGGTGACACATAGAGTACTCGAAGTTTGACTTCCTCCACGGTATTGCCTGAATCTTTTGTAGACATTTCAGGAGTGATGTCCTTCGCTGTGACTCCAGGGCTCACGACAGCGCTCTGTACAAGGAACTTGTCCTTGCATTGCATGTCAGGAGGCATCTCCCGCTGAGCTTGTATTGTAACTATGACGTCGCATGTGGATCGAGGCAAGATGACACCGGTGTTGGGCCTGACGCAGTACTTCTTTGGGCTCGTTGGATGCGGACGTCGGAGGGGAAACGTCGGCGGGAAGGATCAAGACGCACTCGCCACGAACATAGTTGCGGTACGACGGCGAGAAGGTTGTGCAGCGGTAGTGCAGCTCTCGCACGGCAGGCTCGGAACTGCTACAGACTGAAACGGCGTGGATGTTAGCAGTGGCTCATCGACTTGGACATGCCGATGACAATGAGGAGGAGTAAGAAGTGGTGGCCAAATAGGGGGGCGGCTAGGGTTTGATGGAAGAGGAGAGATGGGGGATGTTGAATATATAGGAGGAGGAAAGAACGGTCGACATGGGCTGGGTTTTCCCTCTCGGGTTGGGTCTGATCACTGCTGCTGTTTCCTTTCTCTAAGTCTATTTCCAACTAGGGATAAAGAGAATGCTCGCTGAACCAAAGCATATAAGTTGTGTAATTAGACCACTTAAGTTTGGATTATATGTTGCAATTGAATCCAGACTCAATAAGTACTAAGATGGGCTGATTCGCTATTGATTAAAAACAGAGTCATGTACCAAGTCCAGTACCAAGTCCACACACAACTAGATCTTCTGCAGAAGAACTTCCAAAGTGCGTGTTCATTTTATAGTTGGAATTATTTACGAATTTCGTAAAAGATTGGCATTTCAAGTAGGTCATGCATTACAACTTATATATTGTCAACTCTAGTGTTGCTCCCAACTGCCAGGAATAATGAAACATTCAGTATACAATGAAAAAGACAACAACAACAATGTCTTTAACCTAATATCTGGGGTCAGCTATGTACATAAAGACAAACTCACCTAAAATCATCTTGGTTGAATCATATACTATATACCGATTATGCTCAAGCCTTACAGCCCTACTAAAATACAAACCACCATAAAAAGGAAACATGTTGCTTACAATGGAAAGTAATATGTTCCCAATGGAAACTGAATTTTCATGTGCATATGAAACCTATTATTGGTGAAGCACAATGTTAGCATAAAATTTGAGGATAAAATTTTTACAACATTATAGAAGAAAATTATTAGCTTGATGGGACAATTTTCTATACTAAAAATATATAATACATTATTTGTAGTTTAAAATATAACAAAAAGCAATTTGCATACACAATGAGGACCCCCTTGTAGAACAAATAAACGCAATATTTTCTCTTAGCGAAACCCATTGTCCACGATGCGAAATGTCAGATTGCCAACGAAAACAGATTGAGAATCTACCTCCTACTTGCTTTCTTGACTTGCTGCTGCACTCACAGGATCTTGGCTAAAGTCATTTACCGTAATAATTAACTAAGTAATTATTTATAAAAAATTCTAAAATCACCCTTTTAAATCAAATAAATAATAAAAATATTTTAAAAAAATTCGGGAAGGGGAGCTACACGATGCTGAATTCTATCTCTCGGTCCGGCGGCATTCCTGGCAACTCGTTTGGGAACACATCAGGAAATTCTGCCACGACTTCAGTCTGGGCCGTGCTTGCAATCTCCGTTCTCGTGTCTCGAACTGATGCTAGGTACCCGCTGCACCCAGAATGCAACATACGCCTTGCCGAAATTGCCGATATCATCATTGCTGCCTTTGATGCTGCTCCGCACGAATAGGAGAACTCGGTTTCGCCCGGAAGGCGGAACACAACTCTCTTCTCCGCGCACTCGATCGTTGCGTGGCATGTACCCAACCAATCCATGCCGAGGATTATATCGTACTCCTTGACGTCGAGGACGATAACTTCCAAGGATAGATTCCTCCCTCCGATGCATATGTAACCATTCCTACAAATTTGAGTGGCAGGCATATCTACTCCCGATGGAGTGCTAACGCTAAGATTCATATCTAAAAGTTGCATAGGTAGTTCATTCTCTTTTACAAAGTCGGCAGATATGAAACTATGCGTAGCACCCGAATCGAATAATACTCTAGCAGGCATATTTTTATAGAGTAGTATACCTGTCACGACAGTGTCGGACGCAAAAGCTTCGTCCCGAGTCAGTGCGTAGACTCGGCCTTGCGCCCCTTGGCGATTTTGTCGGTTCACGGGCACCGTATTTGCGCCATGGACGGGAGGCGCCCTGTTCTGGTTCTGGACGTCCCTTGGTGGATGTTGGTTCGCCCTCCCCATGCGACAATCTACTGCCTTGTGACCTAGCTGGCCACACTTGAAGCATCCTCCTCGGCAGTCGACCGCCAGATGTCCCATCTTGCCGCAGCGATGGCACCGTACGCCTGGGTGAGGCCCCCGATACTCAGACGTATTATGGCACTTTGGCGCACCAGATCCTCCCGCGTCGTGAGGATGCTTGTTGAAGTTGTTGCGGATGCTTGATCCGCCCTTCTGCGACGCTCGACCGAAGATTCGCTCACTATCAAGGGCGGCGTTATATGATTCCCTGTATGTCTGGCATCTCTGGTTCATGACGTTCCGACGTAAATCATCATTCAGGCCTTGCTGGAAGCGCTCGCACCACGCCTCCGTGTTCGGCGGAAAGGCCCCGGCAAACTTCGCAAGCTTCGCGAACTTCGTATCGTAGTCTTCAACGGACAAGTTTTCTTGCTTCAAGGTCATGAATTTCTCTTCCTTTTGTCGATGAAGGGCACGAGGGATGTATTGCTCGAGGAAGGCCAGTTTGAACGTCTCCCACGAGATCTTGGCGTTGGGGTTGGACTCTTGGAGTTCCTATTTCTTCACCTCCCACCAGTCGTAGGCCCTCAAATTGAGCTGCAACGCTGCACACCCGACTCTCTTGGACCCCTTGATGCCGAGGAGATTGAACAGGCCCTCAATCTTCACTAGCCACCCTATGACTTCGTCAGGCTCTGCTCGACCATTGAATTCAGGCGGGTTCATCTTCTTGAACTTGGTCATCTTGAGCAGGGAGGAGGAAGACATATGTTTTGTCTTTACGGGTTGCACTTCTTCTTCGGACATGACGGTCGTCGAGTTCTGTTGAGTCACTATGGTGCTCACGATCCGGGTCAGGGCCTCCATTTGCTTTTGTTGGGCACTGACTTGGGCCTGGATCTGTTCTTGCAGCTGTCGTTGATGCATCTCTGACTGGCGTTGTTGGAGTTTCATGAGGCGTAGTAGTCGCTCCATGGCAGATTCGTTAGGCGTTCCGCCTTCGGTGCTATCCGTGCTAATCAATGTGGCGTTGACAGCAGGGACACCCAGTCTTTCCGTCATTCCTACAAAATTGAGTAAACCCGTTAGTATTCTCAAAATATCTACGGACTTATATGTATGAAACGATTATTTCAGGTCGCATATGTCGAAAAGCATAGTTTTGAAAAATCACAACGGCATCTAAAAGAAAATATTTTGAAAGGTTCGAGGTGTGAACCGTGCTCTGATACCAACTTGTCATGCCCCGACTCGCCGAATCGATCGCCATCGCCTTGACTCAATATAAATCGATCCCCACGGGTCCGGACGTGATGCCGTGCAAGTCTTTAATGGACTTGCACAAGGCAAGGATGTGCAATTGGAAATTCTTTTTTACTCGACGCGTTGAAATTAAACAGTGTAGAGAGTTGAAAGCATAGCATAGGAAGAAATTTAGCTTTTTATTCATAAGCTTGCAAAGTATGTGCAAGGTCATTTTTACATTACATATGCCGTTGCGGCTACATCTTGAAACACAAAAGAAAAACTCTCGACAAGCTTGTCCTGAAATAATCCTTGTCGTTCCATACATTCACGCCCCTTTATACATTTGAACAAAGCCTTCGATCTGAGTTGGGCTTCAAAATACTTTAAAATATGAGAGCTTCGTGCCGCCTTCCGTTCTTCAGCTTCAGGTCTAGTCTCGAGCTCCCGCAGCACGCTCATTACCTGGGGAGTTGGGGGTTAGCACACTTGCTAGTGGATGGGACGAACCCACTCGTCTAAACCGACACTGCTTATTAAGGATTCTAGCATACGAAGTGATCTTTCTATTTAGAACTATATGAATTGCAGTTCATATCGAATGCACATTTTTAAACGATAACACATAACCAATTTACAGGCATTCTTACCACGGCCGTGCTTCTTTCCTGCACAAAATATACATGATACTTACCACCTGCACAAGACAATAGGTGAGCATGCAATCTATCCTATATGCGGTCATTGGTGATATCGACACCATGAAGGACGATTACGTAGCCTTGCGACGCGCCCTCCAGTCCAGGTAGCGAGCCTAACTGGAGGTCTCGCAATGCCTCGCGCCGAAGCCCGATTTCCATAATTTTCTCCTAGTCCGATTCGGTCCCAGGGCCCCGGGTACCATCTCGAGGAAAGCTCACCTTGTGCACAAGTCGTCCTTGACCATGCGAATGTATGAACAGTTTAATATGTATGAAGTAAATTGCATAGCGTAACCATTATCAAATCACATAATCATTCCTACTCGTGCAAGGGTCCTTTTTCCCGAAACCGTACGTTCCGATTTAGCATCCCGTAGGCACCAAATTCTCCGAGACATGATGTACCGTAACCAAGGTTTTCATCGTTGTGTTTTGCATGGCATGAAATATATTCTATCTCTTTCTTAGAACTTTATCTTTTCTCTACTTAGTGTGAACCTATCGATTCAGAGTTAACTTCTCTAGGTTGATATATTATCCCGAGCTCTTGATCTTAGTGGCAAGCATACATCCCGTTAGCATCATCGATTTGAACGTTGAACTTTAAGAATTTAGTTGGCGGGAAGGAGTAGAAAAGAAGGGGTCGAAGAACCACCCACCTAAGGAGATTGCGCCGAGAGTAGGAGAACGCTTCGCGACGGTCAAGCGTCAGTTACACGAACTCCTGCAATGGCACGAGCATCGAATTAGAACCCTTTCTTCAATCCTTCCTTCAAAATTCCCAAAGACGCATTCAGAAATCGACGCGAAAGCACACTATCAAATCCACGCAACAATTCGTTCAGAAAGCCAAGAAAACCAATAAAAGCAACGGCAGACGGGTTGCGTCGCTCTCTTTAGAGTTCCTTCGCTAAGACGCCGCCTACCGCATCTAGGACTTATTCCAATAGTAGTCGATCCATTAGTTGGAACGGTACTCATATCACTCGTCCAAATCGATTTTATTGATGCCATGGTTTTTGTATACCAAACTCGTCGTCGAGTCAGACTAGTCATCTATGTTTCCGACCATGTCTGACTTGGCACGAGCCTATTACATAGTGCTTCGCCCCAACGGGAGCGGGACACTACACCTTAGTCCGTCGCAAGACGACGATTGGTTTCGCGGACCCCTTTCTGAATAAGGCAAAATGTCGACCTCTAATATTTCAGCGTAAACGTATAGCCTGCACATGAAACCAACTAAAATCAATACTTGCATCGATTTGGACTTGCGTCTTGGTCGATTCGATTTCTTAGAATCTTCGAGCCGTCTCAACGCACTTATCCTTCGGGGCAACGCAACGCCTCGCATCAGTTCAACTCGATACATTTCTTTTGGGACAATGCAACTCTTCGCATCGACTTAGTTCGATGCATTGCTCGGGACAACGTAACTCTCGTATCGATTCGCAATCGATACATTTCATTCGGTCAACGCGACTCGTTGAGTCAACATCTCAGCGTAATGCGCCGTGCGGAACGGGGCATTACAATATTATGGTCATCAAAGAAACAACAAATTGTGACATTGTCAACTACAGAAGCTGAATTTGTTGCAGCTGCTTCATCCTCGTGTCAAGCTATTTGGCTAAGGGGATTACTTGAAACTCTTCAATGTCCACAACAAGGACCAACAACAATCTATTGCGATAATATATCAGCAATCAAAATTTCAAAAAATCCAGTTTTGCATGGAAGGAGCAAGCATATAGATGTTAGATACCATTTCTTGCGTAATCTTTGCAATGATGGTATAATTGATTTGGTGTTCTGCAAAAGCGAGAATCAAGTGGCTGATATAATGACTAAACCTCTCAAGCAAGCTGCATTTGTGAAGCTTAGAAGAATGCTTGGAGTATGCTCTTCAAATGATGTTCAAGGGGACCAAAGCTTATCTATAAACTGATTTATCCATATATCAGTTTAAGGGAGGGTGTTAAAGAAATGTTGCATTTGTCCTAGTCATTAGGACTAATGGAGCATGCATGTAGCAGATTAGCTCCAGTATTTTAGGAACTGTTTAGTGAGTTTACTAAGTCAGTTCTGTTGTGTCTTTGTCCTGGCTTTGTGGTTCAATTTTTTTTTTTTTGTTTCATTGTATATGTTTGTTTAGTTGTTTGATTGCCTATAAAAGGGCAGTATCTATTTGTCAATAACACACAGTTTTCATCCAATTCATATCTTCTCTCCTATCAGAACTGCCATCTCATTCTCTAATAAATGTACTTTCTCCATGTACAATTTCCTAAATATTGCACAGGAACTACTTGTGTCAAATGTTCTTACTTAGATTGAAATGAATAAGAAATAAATTGTCCCATAGTATAACATTTCTCAATGTCAAGATAATACTTATCAACCATCATATATAAATAGATAAATAAATAAATACAGGAACTTTTATCTCGACATATAACATTAAGATCTAAAACCATAATATTTACATCAATGAAAGAAAGAAAGAAAGAAAGAAACTGGACAAAGCCAATTCCTAAAAGAATTAGTCTATCCATCAGTGCACTATGTTCTCTCTTTAACATTACAATCATTGGATCCTTGACTACAATATTTACTGTGGCCATCAAAGGCTCCACCAAAAGTACCATCCCACCAATGGCTTGTACTGTGAATTTTGGATTGATCCTTGCAGATGACAGCTGGAACCGGGCCTGCCCCCACATCTTTATTATTCTACATCACCTTGCAATCAAAATGTTCCACTACGACTCGGATCAAAACATTATTGTTGCACAGGAAAGCAATAAATAAGATTGTACTGCTCTCAATATGACAATACCATACCTGGTATCCCCCCATGGCTGATTGATGACATATAATGTCCGTCCAGCTGCTGAAAGGCTGATTGCCTGCTGCCAAAGGACCACTTGACTAGCTTCAATGCCAGCCGGTCCCAGAACGCAAGACTTCTCTTCCAGTAAACAAGCAAATACTACACTGACTTGCACTGGTTGAAATTCAACTCCAACATCTTCCAGTTTTCCAACTCAATCTGAGACTCCAATGCCATTAATATCCTCCTCCTAACACCTGTTTCACCTGAGGGAAAGTATTAAGAAATGTGCTCCCACATCATCTAACTTACGACAATGTTTTATGAGCAGTAAGTCAGGTAAATACATGTACAAATGACAACGGCATCCGATATGCTGGTCCAGGCCGTATTCAGTGAGGACTTCGTAGCCAATCATCTATTATTTCAAGGTTTCAAGGCTGTAACAGAACAGCCTCCCCCGAATTTACCCAATTTTCAACGAGTCTCCACCGAGCACGTCTCTGCCTTTGTCCAGAAACGCATAGTTGTACATATGATTGAACAAACCTTGACAAGACTTCTGTCACGGTCGATGTTTCTGTGGTTATCCAGCAGAATGTCCATTCAGAAGAAAAAAACTGCCGATATCTTATGCTTCGTTCAACTTACCTCTGGATACGCATTTTTGATTGACCCGCTACAGCAGACATCTATGGACCTCCGGCACTATCCCCAGCCGCTTCCTCTTCTTCCGACTGCGTGTGGAGTTCTTCATAGGCCCTCAATGAATTTGCGATGAAATTTTCCATGGCTTCAAATACTTGTCTGAGGCCTAAATGGAGACTGCTTGCTTCAGCAGTCTGGTTGGGAAGTCCATTCTCACCAGAAACTAGTACCAGCTTCTTGTTTAGCGCGTCGACTTCCTTGTGCATAATCTGTGCCTCCCTCTCCCGAGCCTTAACCCACCTATCCATATCTCTGTTTGGCCTCATCTGTTGGTGCCCAGCACTGTTCTGTTCCCAGAGGCGTCGTAAATTAGTTGCAAAAGCTTGCATAGCATCAATTACTTCCTTCTCCGATAGCCTATCCAAAGCTTGTGACCAGTAATTACAAATGACAAACACAGGTGGGGCACCTACTCTTCCAGGAGAATATGGTGGTATTCCATCAGCTGTTACTTCAGGCTCATAGTGAAGACATAGTATTAACCACCCATTCATAGCTTTGACATAGTTTTTCTGTGCATTGATCCACGCAGAGAAATTACCAATCCACCTCAGCAGCTCCAGTTCTAGTTGCATCATTGCCTCTAGGCATGTTTCGCCGAGTCTGCCACCAGAGGCAATAGAATCTAGACTTTTAGCTTCTGATATAGCTTCACACTGAATCCGATGGCATTCCAGCATACCTTTCCACATTCTCACCAACCTGCAAGACATGAGTGAAAGCACTATTTAACTTTGATTCGTTGACAATTAAAAGCCAAAACAACTCGCAACTACTTCAAGTTCTTAAACTAGGAGTTCCAGATTCAATTTCTGATAAATATTCAAATGAAATCCCCACGATGATTTGCCTACATCAGTTTAACATCTACAGAATCCATGGCAATAGAAACTGCTTTAGTTTTAATGCATCTTTCTTGGTTTTAAAGAGACTCCATGTCAATGTGCAATCAACTTTTCACTTTTCTTAGAACGGTTATATAAGCAAGATGAGAATTTATTCAGAGGAAATGCAAGTATCATAGCAAAAACATTTTCATCAAGTACAATGTTCCTGAATTTGATAAATTCTTTCGAATCCAAGTTTGGAAAGAAATGCACCAGTCAACAAATTTGCTGAAGTGTAAAAAAGGAAAAAACAACAGTAGTAACTAAACAAGTTTCCTGACTATTTTCATGGAAAAGACCGACTAAAGTGCATATAATCGTATAAGTTCACTAATAGTAACTAATACTCCCAGTAAAGTATTAACCTGTAGGTCCTCTCTTGGAAATCCAAGCAGTTTGTATGGAATATCCTGATTCATCATTCTAATGTTTTCTCTCAATTCCTAGCCTCAAAACCAAAACCAAAAAACATTTGCCATGTATGTCCAATATTATTTTCAACATAGGGTTCATGTGCCTAGTATCCAGTACTATTAAATAGAAGATTACTATTGATTGTATTTTAATATAATTCAATTGCTCCTTAATTTATCTTACTATATATGATATATTGAGCACATGGGGTCAGTCAGCTTCGAATGCGAAAGAAAATCACAGTTGAAAAGCCATTTCCCATAAAAAAAATTCAACGAAATTTGATAAATGATATAATGAACACAAATAATAAAAACTCTGTTCAATATGGGAAACGTTTTAACCTTCTCCCAAACTGAAATGAAAATGAACCGACAAAAGTACAGATGGATGAGTCGAAAATACAGATGGATAAAGCAAGTATAGAGTCTACAGATCTGTAGGGATGTCATAGTTGTAATCAGTACATGTTTTTCATCATTGCAACTAAAATACAGATTGGACTAACTCTTCATATGCTTTTTAAGTACACTTCCAACAAATTTTATGATCTTGCAAACACGTCAACATTTTCTTTGGTACATGGAATGAACTAGAATGCAGAATCCTACTTGGTATGGAACAAGGTGTCATTTTCTTCTCTTTCTTTAACAGTTTGGATATTATCATAAAGGGCTCTCATCAAGGAGTAGTGCATTAATCCGTATTTTTCCAAGCTTGTGTCTTTATAAATGTCGAGATAGGGGTCATATAACAAGAAATAGAAGTAGAAGGGAGCATATAACATAAATACATCATGAGAAAATATTTCTTTGTTCCTTCATCATGATTCTCTAAGGCAAATGTTAAGAGCACTACATAAGTTACTGGGGGCAACACACTTTTGACCACTTTTGACAGTACTGTGCATATTCAGGACAGCCAAAAAATTTTGTAGTCCTTCCTAATTTAGGAACGTCAATATTTTGATAGTCCTGATTTTATATGGACTGCCAAAATTTTGGCACTCCTGGATATGCACAAGACTGCCAGAATTTTGACAGTCCTAAGACTTCCAAATGTGTATTGCCTCCTAGTAGTTCTTGTAGTGCTCTTAACATTTGCCTTCTCTAAACTAGCTTACTTTAGTTTGATCTTTTAGTTGCATAGGTCAACGATTTTGAAAGTAGCATGGCATATCATTGGGACCACAAAACATAATCCTTTAGCATTTTATAGCATATATGAATGTCAAGTCTCAAGTTGAAATGCAAAATCTTTTGAGTAGCTCCTAAGTTCGATTTTGAATTTAAGATCCCGTACTCTTAGTAAGAAGCCCTTGGAGTTCTCCTTCGGGTTTTTGTTGGATGTAGATTAATTTTGGAAGTTTTCCTTGTGTTGGGTTGTCAATCTGGTCATTCGCATTATTATTATCTGATAGTGTAATGTTGTTGAGTACTCAACTCATGCTCAGAATAAATATCCACTTCCACAAAAGGAAAATTTGCATAAATCGAGTATTTGCATATGCAAGGATCCAAAATCAATACATTTATAAGCATAATGAAACACATTTTTTAATGCAACCAGTGACTGGAAATTGTACATGATGTGTGTCTGTGTGTGTAGGCAGGCAAACTAGTAGACATGGAAGGGAAAATCTAAAACTCGGAATTCCAGCAAGAGTTAAGCTATATATTTCCTGTGATATTAGTTCCATGCTTTTGGAAATTCTTCTGTGTAAGATCTTTCTAAGGACACATGACATTATATTTCCACAGAATTTAAGCAATGAAACAACTATCAAGATCATTTTGAAAGCATTGTTAAGTAACCAGTCGCAGTAAAAAATATTGGACTAATGTGCAAGGAGAATGTACAAAAAATAAACAATTGAGTTGAAAATTTTGCACTTATAGGAATATAAAATGGAAACAAGGGCATGATGGAATTTCACTGCAACCTATATCAACAGGCAGAGAGAAATTACCAAACAGAATTTGATCCAGTAACTGCAGTACCAAAAGCACACACCATACAATATATAGAAATAAATATACATTGCTACTTAAACTTACAACTGGACATTGGTTAGGAGTAATTACTTGAGCTGCATGACATGCATACAGGCACACTATTCATTTGAGGAATATTTATATGAATCAAGTCTAATAGAATAAAAGTGACATACCCTTGGATAAGTTCCTTAATCCGCGGCCACAATTCTTCATCCCTCAACTTATTTATCTTAGTTGATATTGTGTTGACAACCTGGATAGCTATTTTGATCTTTGTTGATAGCTTCCTGATTATTTTTTGAACTTCATCAAGCTTGTGAGCTTCAGCCCCTCGTTCATCCAAGCGCTTCAGCTTCTTGCAGTTTCTATCATGAAGTAACCTCATCCTTTCCTCAGCCTGCAGAGGTTTTACATTGCGAAAAATCACATGAAGAGGGAATCAAGTACAATTGACTATCTTTTCAAATCACTGCCACACAAACCACACATGCTAAGTGCTAGAAGTTGAGAGACATAAAAGACTGCAAGAGGTACATGTTTAAATCAAATATCTACTATAAGATAACTATGTAATAATTAGGCAAATTGACCCAACGAAAGAGGTTCTTACAGTAAGAACATATCTAGAAGATACATCAATCTGCAGCCCTGCAAGTGAGAAATTACACAAGCCCTTGTGTCTTGGTTGTAGTTTCCGTCTACCAAACTTGACGCACCGGATCAAAGGGAACTTCAGATTGATAGCTGGTCATATAGGTAATTTTAAGTGTAGCCTCCTGATCTAGAAATATGTTCCATATCACATGTGACCCCATATTGGTGGAAAATGACAACATGAAAGTGATGTTGACTCTTGATATATGTAAACATAACCAGGAGTTGAGCAACATCATTGTTGTGGATGCATTAGTGAGTGCATGGCATAAATAGGTTACAATTTGTAAATGCATCCATGACAAACAAACTTTCTCAAAAAAATTTCTGTTTATGTAGTCACATGATTATGGCATCATAGATCATCAACAAAATAGATTAGGTGCTTATGTAACTACAATCACCAACAAAATCAATGTTGTACAAAACCTAGGCAAACCCAGCAGTGTTCCTGGCTGCTTACACAGCAAAGCGGCTGCATAGATCGTAACTTCCATATTATCAATTTCAATTACATACTAGCAACTCAATATAAGATGTAGAGATGTGTACTGGCAGATACTAACATTATTAGAAGGTAGAAGAACAGACCATGTGTACCCATAAAAGGGTTATAACATTATCATCTCACTCTAATGTTAGTGAAATGTCACCCTAAAAGGAAAAGTATGGACATACAAGAAATTTCGTTAAAGCCATCTAGGTGCTAGGTGCTTATTCAACCTAATGCAGATGCCAGAAATGGACCATACCAAAAAGCTTGTGGCATCAGAATAAATAGGGCTGTCCGAAATACACCTCCTGAAGATGGTTATTGATCCCCAAAACTTGAAGCTTCAGGGTTAAAAGGCCCAATTACTGACATCAGATTTTATAAATCAGAACTATAATGAGGCACACCTTTAAGTTGGGACAAAACTAATTCCATGAATGATGCAAAGAAAAAATTTCATCAACACTACTAGCTAAAATATGAACTTGATTAACTGCATTGCTAGTTGTGTCAGTGATATGCCTATAGTATTACTAATATATCATTCTTGACAAAAGAAGATAACTTGACAGGTGTCTCATTATATGAAGTGTCTCAGCTATTTGAAGGTGACAATCAACTAATATCAGATAAAGCACTAGACAAATGCACACTACCATTGAATGCACTTTTAGATGGAATAATTCAAATGTTGCCAAACGGGATAAAAAACTATATGTGGCTAATTATCTTAGACAAGAAAATATACATTAGTGAGTACTAATAGTAATAACCTGGTGGGTATTCAAAACTCATCTTTTTTAATGTTTGGTTCCCATCACACAACCACTATTCTTGAATTCATGGCCAAAATTCCTGAGCACTAAAGTATACAGAAAATTTCATCCCACGGTAATTTTTTTCCTAAATTTGTGCAATACATGAGAAGATTGTGAAAATTACAAGAAAAGGGATCCGGTGCCAGTGTCCTGGCGCCAGTGACACTGGCACCAAACATAAAAAAAATTTAAAAAGATTTGGCGCCAGATAATTTTTTTTTTTTAATTATGAAAAATCTCGGCGCCAATGACACTGGTGCCAAACAATTAAAAAAAGAAAAAAAAATTGTTCGACGCCAGTGGAACTGGCGGCGCATTTAAAAGAAATTAAAATTCCTGGCGCCAATGTAACGAGCGCACAATAAAATAAATAAATAAATTATATATATATATATATATATATATATATATATATATATATATATATATATATATATAGCAGATGACCTCTAGCCTAGTGGTTAAGAGAGATGCATGCGGCCCGAGTGGTCAGGAGTTTGAATCCCCGTGGGAGCGATTCCAGAAACAATTTACCTGGTTCCAAAATATATATATATATATATATATATATATATATATATATATATATATATATATATATGCGCATATTTTAGGGGGGAAAAAATTGGCACTCCGAACAAATTTTTCTTTTTTTTAATTGTTTGGCGTCGGTGTCACTGGCGCCGAGATTTTTTATAAATTCTTTTAAAAAAATTTAGCGCCAGTGTTACTGGCGCCGGATTCCTTTTTTTTCGTAATTTCCACAATTTCTCCTATTCTGCGCAAATGTAGGAAACAATTTCCCGTTGGATGAAATTTTCTGTAAAGTATAAGACATATTTCACAAGCTTCCCTCCCAAAGAGTGTCATAATTACATTATAATATAGGCCTATAAACCTAGAGAAACTGGATAAAATTTCACTTTATCCACCTCCAAATGGAAGACGGAATAAATCATTAGGACAAAGCCCAATGACGAATATCTCTCTCAAAAAAGCCTGTTGCAAACATCGCAAAATGAAAGAACCACTGCTGCTTATTCTTAAGTATCAGGAAATTCAGATATTTGAGAGGACTTTCAAGGAAAGATATAAGGAGAACGTTCCACCCAAAAGCATCATCTTCTACATGCAATGATTCATATTTCCCGTACCCAACATTGAATTTTCATGCATGATTATTAGTTGTCATCCCACCAAGAACATGTTTTGACCAAACTGCAAAGATATTTATCTACAAGTAGAACTGAATGCACAACATAATTATCAATTAATCAAGATAAAATTCCCAAGGAAATCGTTGATAGTTACCCACCCTGACTTCATCCTGAAGCTTTTTCTCCCAAATGTATAGTTTCTGCAACGTCGAAGAAAGAGTCTTTGAGCTCCTTTCCATATCCTCCTCAAAGTTCAAGAAATCATCACCCATTGAACTGGGCGGCATCACGCACATCATCACTGTCGGAACTGTTCCCAAACAGAAAAAAAAAAATATGATTTAGTTACTGAACAAACAACATAACAAAATTCACTGGAAAAAAATGCTCACCCTTATACACAGCACTTCTGTGAAGATGGTACGGGTGCTTCCCCAACTCCAGAACCCCCGACAGCTCCATGGCCAAGGAAAAAGCCCTATCGCCCTGAATCTTTATTTCACCCCCGATATCCGAAACGTCAAGGAACCGTCTTGGATTTGCTGGAGGAGCCGCTGCTGCAGCCGCAGTAGCCACATTCCGTATCTCCTCCTGCGGCCGCTCCCCCACCACTTTCTTCTCCACCACGTCGGCCTCGTCCACTGCACCAACCACCGACCTCGTCTGATAGTGAGAGTTGGCGCTCGAGTTCTCTGTGGCGGCGCTGCTCTTCCCCTTCCCCTTCCCCTCCATAATGTGCTCGATAGGCGAGCCGCTGGCGGAGGTGGAGGCAGAAGGCACGGACTTCCGGTCGCCATAGGCTTCCTTGACGACCTCATGCTCCTCGTCCTCCAGGTCAGGGATGCCCTCCGCCTCCCTCACCTCGTTGGAGCTCCGGCTGGGGGTGTAGGGAGGGTAGTAGCTCTCATTTGCATGAAACGGGTTTAGGAAGTCCCAGGTGGAGGCTCTCGGAGGTGACGGCGGCGGCGGGGGCGGCTTAGGCGCTGCAGACGACGAGGAGGTGCTCGCTCCGGGAGCACCCCAAGGAGGCTGCTGCGGAGGCAAACTGGACGAGGACGAACCGAAGAATCCTCCGCCAGAGCCAGAGCCGTAGTATCCGTACCCAGTATTAGGCGGGTATCCGCCGCCGCCGTAGGGGTCGGGGTCGGGGTAGGGGTAGCTGGGCGGGTAGGAAGAGTTGGGGTAGCTGGGCGGGTAGGGAGGGTAGGGGGAGGAGGTGGAGGCGTAGTGTATGGTTCCTGACTCCGGGCTCTGAGGACGGTGCTCGTAGGAGACGGAATTGGGAGGGGGCTGGTTGCGCGCGTAGTGGAGGTGATGGACGACGGGCTCGTCGCGGTGGAGATGATGATAAGCACCGTCTTCCCCTTCTTCTTGTTGTTGTTGTTCGTAGTTGTCATCGTCGGATGAGTGGAGCGGCAAATCGTCGTCCCCTTCGGAGTCGGAGGAGTGGAACTGGATGTGGGAACCGGAGCCGGAATGGGAATGGCGGTGGGGACCACCAGCAGCAGCTGAAGAGGGGGGCTGAGGGGGCAGAGTGGGGAGGGGCTCGATCCCGCCGCCTTTTCTTTGGGGAGGGAGGGGGAGGTGGGGGGAGGGAGGGGGCTGCACGGAGGAGGAGGCCTCGAGGAGGCGGTGGAGGGAGACGCAGACGGAGCGGAGGGAGTCCGCATAGGCGGCGTGGGCGTCGGCGAAGGCGTAGCGGTGGCGGATGGCCTCAGCGAGGAGCTCGGTGCGGTCGCGGCAGAGCGCCACCGCCTCCAGCTCCTCCAGCTTCGACCCAACGCAACCCATAATGATGAAAAAGAAAAGGAAATCGAGAGGAGACTGGGGATGGGATATGAGAAGAAAGAAAGAAAACAGAGAATTGGTAGATTGTTCACATCATCTCTATGATTAGAATGGTCAGGTCAGTGAGAGAGGGGGTGAGAGAGAGAGAGAGAGAGAGAGTTCAGATCTAGACTAGAGGGGGTTTGGGTGTGGGTGGGAACGGGGGGAAGGAGTAGGGAATCTTCTTCTAAACTTTAGAGGGGTGACAGCTCGGAGTGCGTCGTCGGGATGCAGACGGGGTATTAACCGCCCATCGCCTCCCAAATACCATAGCTTAAAAAGCAGCAGACCCGCCTCACTCTCACTCCCTCCCTACGAATCCACAAGCCAAAAAAACAATAAAAGCTACACCCCCACACTTATCCCTGTCTCCTGCCGTTTTCACAAAAGAAAAATATAATATACATATATATATATTAAATAATGACAGATAGAGATTCAGCTGCATTGCCATGTATTTATTATGTTGAAAGTAATTTGGAAGATTTCCATATACTCGAGATATAATTAATAGGTGTGCCTCTGTCTGGTAAATCCTTTGCTAAAGGTCACGGTTTATCAATTTTGCTATTGTTCAATTGCCTCGATATGGTGTGGTGTGGTCTACCTATTGGGTCCCAGTCAGGTATAGAACGTGTTAGGGTTAGGGTTAGGTCATTCCTTGGTTTGGTTGACCACCACTCATGTTCAATCCCAAAGTCATTTGTTTATGCATTTGACCAGTAAGACTAATTGAGTCAGCTTGATCTGGTCCATTCGTTCGTGTCATTAGGATGCAATTGATCGGACCTGTGGAGAAGAGTAAAGTACTTCACTATTTGACAGTTCTTACGAAAACATTAATTCTTAGAAGAAAGCTCTGGTTGACTGTTGGGGTGGGGTGTAACAACAAAGATGCAAGGAGGATAATGTCCATTCAGAGATAAGTCTTATAGAAGTTTGAATTTGGACAACCCTTTTCATAGGACAACCATTCAGGCTATTTGCTTTTTCAAAAAAATTCATTCAAAGCATAAAAAAATATCTAATGTTATACCTAAAACATCAACTTTCTTAAAATTATAAGTAAAGCAGAAGAACGTCCTTCGTAAGAGCGTTCTATTAATTTTAAGGTTTTTTAAATGAGTTTATGTGACGCCGTTAACTCTCTGCTACCAATAAAAATACGGGTCATTTTTCGGGCTCGAGTGCACGAAAATATCTATAATGGTTAGATAACCTTGTCTGATGTTATAATGTGGTTGATGCAAATGATTGGTTTGAAAGAATAAAATCTGCAGATATAAATATTTTCAATTGGCTTTTAAGTTCAAACGATGAAAATCGTATTTTTTTCCACTGGATAACTGCTTTTGCACCGTGTCCACGATTAGATATTAACACATCGAATATTGCTAAATGTTTTAATGGTTGGATCAAAAGTTTGTGTGATAAACCGATAACAACTTTACTTGATGGTATTAGAACAAAAATTATAACATTGCATGACAAGCATCAAAATGCTGAAAATATGCATACAGACTTTTGTCCAAGAATGCTTAAGGGTCTGCTTGGTAACGGTGTTTTCATCGGTTTTAGCGTGTTTTTGAATCGACCGTTTATGAAAACCTCTGCTTGTTAATTTTTTTGAGGCACCAGTTTTGGTCGGCTTAAAAACCCCCCAAAATCGGTGTAATGTACTTTTGGTGGCTTTATAAACACCCAAAATCGGTGGAATTTAAGCGGCTCTATTTTTTATTTTATTTATATACTCACAAAAATATATATAATTATAACTACTGATACCCTTCTCTATTTAATTTATTCATGTAAAAACTTTCAGAACCGCTCGTTAGTGAATTACCAAGTATGGATTGGACTAGTTTAAAAATTGCTACTTAAAAACCATCCAAAATCGGACCCCTCATAACCGCTCATAACCGGTACTCTAAAAACACCTCATAACCGCTACTCCTATAATTGCCAAGTAGACCCTAAGACTATGGCACGCACCATGAGAGAGTCACACCATTTGCAATTGTTGTGTTTTGATACTTTATTATTTGAAATATTTGATCATGAAACAAGTAGATGCTATGTGGTTCAACTAGACTGTAAATGTTGCACATATGGCCAGTGGTAACATATTCAACTACCATGTGTACGTGCTTGCGATGCTTGTCATTCTGCTAACTTTATGGTTGAAATTTTTTATTATGTTGAATTTTCTGTTGCAACACTTAGAAGTGTATACATGCCATGTATGGAACCAATTCCATCCCCCTACATTTCTCAAAATGAATTAATAAGAGGTCAAATTGGAGTAGCACTTGTTGGTCGTAGAGCTGGAAGACCGAAGAAGAATCATATTATGACGCAAGAAATGTCGACAAGGGATTTCCATTGTAGGATTTGTGGCGGCATAGGACATAACAAAAGATCATGCACAAATCAACCGACGCAGTAATTATTGTCGCTATAGTTTTGTAGATTGTAATTAAAGTTGCTTATTGTCAAGATTTTAATTGAAGTTGATTATTGTTCAATATTGTAATTGAAGTTGCTTTTTTACATGAAATAAAGTATTGAAAGTTAATTATTGTGCAAGATGGTAATTGAAGATGTTGAATTTTTCATACATGAATGTCTAATAAAATAAACTATTTTTATACATGATTTTTCAAAGAAATAACTACCCCCCTCTGTCATCCCTTCTATAGTCTCTACGATCTACTTGCCTTAGACCTGCATTCTTCTCTTTTTCTCAGTAACCTCTGGTGGCTCCTCCACCTGTGAAGGTATCGACACTGCTAGAGTCAAATATAATTGGCTAATTTGATCAAGATGAGATGGGCCAAATAATAAAGATTCTATCATCTGCATGTAATAATTCTAATTAAAGGTATGCGAAGCATCCTATGTGATGTGCCCTCGTAACTCTGGGATGCCCCCTCATAACTCTGAAATGTCCCCTCATAACTTTGGGATGTGTCAGCATAAAGATCAGAGGGACCTACGTAAGGATGTGAGGTGCCAGCGTACACCTGTGAAGTGCCCTCGCCATCCTGTGGGGAACGTGTATGTGACTTGCTCGAATTAGCACCTCGATCACCTGTCGTACGAGCACGTGCATGTCTCTGCCTCACAATGCCTATAGGGTGATCATCCAAGATATCCAGTGGAACAAAAGAGGGCCCCAGGGGTTTGTGTAGATATCTTGTAGTCTCTCTAAATATCCCAGTTGGATCGATACCAAAGATTTGGGACATCTGAGTCAGGTAGTCCACCTGAATATTATAATACATACTCAATTAATGTTGTAAAAGTAACAAATATAAATATGATAATATATGTAGAAACATATTGATACCGTAAGATCTACACGTTCCTTCTGCTCACGGAAGCTCCGATTATCTATAGCTCGTGCTTCGAACCGAGTCTTTTCAAACTCATATCTTTGATTTTGCATTAGCGGGCATCCGTACCAATGTTCAAAATCTTTATTACCTGCCACTATAAGATATCAACAAAATATAAGTACATGGAACGAACACCTTATAATTTATTGGAAATGAAACTTAACTATTATATAACTTACCATCTACAACCGATGTCATCAATTCTGACATGTGTTCCACGCCATGTGTGGCAAACCTGGAATACCAACCAACACAGAATGTATTGGCCCATATTTCTATATTAGTTTTGGAACAACTAGAAGGTAAAGGCTCATGGGGTATCATCTGTTTTAGCCCAAACTGTTGTATAACACGATCAGCTGGATGAAACTGGATATATCCGTTGTACATGATATAATATCTATGGAGACTGAGGCCACGTGTAATGTTTATTAGATGTTCTGATACAATTTGGGGTTGCCAGCAAACTTATGTGATGTTGAACAAATAAATTGAAACATGCACGAACAAATAAATATGACATTAATAACATACTTACATCAAAGGGGGTTACTGTGTCAAATTGATTGTGCTAAATAGAGACCACTTTGTGGATACAATGCTGATAATCTATATTTTCAGTATTTCACTTAAGGTTTCCTGGCCATACTCGCTACTCGCTATATATGGTAATCGGTCTACTAATAGCAAAGTAATCGTAACACTAGAACTACAAAATCTAATGTGCATGTGAGGTCCAAATAGATATAATTAATAGGGGAAATTTATGAAATGCCCAAAAAAACGAAAAAGTTTTATGAAAACCCCACCGTGCAATAAAATTTCATCGCGTGTCCAGAATTAGCAAAAAATATATAAAGAGGGTTCCGAATGACCTTTTTGCTCTTCCTTCTAATTTATTGATAACACCCACGAAACTACTCTTAAAAAAACGTTTCGATACTTCATCTTCTTTCATATGCTGCTCACTTTCGAATCTAGGTTTTCTCCTCAAAAATCTCTAAAAACTCGTCAAAAAATTTCAGAAAGACCGAGACAAACGGCAAAAGTGCTAAAACGGAGGTCAAAACATCATTTTTTTTGCGATTCTAAAATATCGAAAGGCCGTCTAACGGAGAATCGGTTACTTTCAGGCTCCTCGAAGATACGCTCGTTTTGGGACAAACGGGGCCTCGTTTCGACCTCCCAGTCAAAAGTTATGGCCCTTCAAAGTTTCAACTGACCATAAAATACAGGAGAATGGTCATTCTCCGTGTTAGAACACGAAAAATATTAATTTCGCATGAGGGTGGCCATTCTCCGTGTTAGTAACACGGAGAATGTCATTCTCCGTGTTAGTAACACGGAGAATGTCATTCTCTGTCTTAATTTACACGGAGAATAGTCATTCTCTATGTTAGAAACACGGAGAATGCCATTCTCCGTGTAAATTAACACGGAGAATGCCATTCTCCGTGTAAATTAACACGGAGAATGATATTCTCTGTGTTAAATAAAACGGAGAATGACCATTCTCCGTCTTAATTTACACGGAGAATGGACATTCTCCATGTAATTTAGCACGGAGAATGGTCATTACAGTGTTAAAACGCAGGAGAATGGCCATTCTCCGTATTAGAAACACGGAGAATGTCATTCTCCGTATTAAATAAAACGGAGAATGGTTATTCTCCGTGTAATTTAGCACGGAGAATGGTCATTACAGTGTTAAAACGCAGGAGAATGGCCAATGCCATTCTCCGTGTAAATTAACACGGAGAATGGCATTCTCCGTCTTAATTAAAACGGAGAATGACATTCTCCGTGTTAATTTACACAGAGAATGGTTATTTCCAGTGTTAAAACGTAGGAGAATGACCATTCTCTGTGTAATTTAGTACAGAGAATGGTATTCTCCGTTTCTAAATTACACGGAGAATGGCCATTCTCCGTGCTAAATGATACGGAGAATGACATTCTCCGTGTTAAATGACACGGAGAATGGTCATTCAAATGTTAAAACACAGGAGAATGGCCATTCTCTATGTTAGAAATACGGAGAATGCCATTCAACACGGAGAATGGCATTCTCCTTGTTAAAAATGCAGGAGAATGACTATTCTTCTTGTGATATCGACGGAGAACAGTTGACAGAAACCTAATTTTTTCGTTTTTTTGTTTTGTGGAAAAAAATTTGACATGAATAAAGATTCAAGAGTTTTCGTTCTTTTATGGAAAAGAAGAAGAATATCTTCTCTCCATAATTGACCTAATTGTCGGAGAAGAAGAAGAAGAAGATGGACGATGATCGGAGTTCGAATGAAAAAAAAAATGGTGAACTACGAACGATCTTTGCGATCTCTGCTGAAGATGAGAGCAATGGAATTCAGATCTCTCGTGAAGAAGAATAAGAAGAAGAGAATCGCAATTCAGATCTGAGTTTGTGCGGAGGGGTAGTTATGGCATTAATTTTGTAAATACAGAGCATCTAAAGGGAATCTTTGAATATTTGACGTAGAATTATATAATTCTGGGCATTTCATAAAATGCATCCTGCGGGTGGGTTTTTCATACAACACAACCCCGAAATTAGGTTTCTCAGCAATTTCCAGTAATTAATAAATATGTTATAACAGAAGTATAAAGATACTTGTATAAGTGTTAGACATCCACCTATATTTATTACTGTTTTATTTTCTGATACCTTAGTCACAAAAGATGTCATTGAGTGGTATAAATGTGCTAATATTGCTGCACCCCATGAATGTTATGTGTATGTACCCAAATCTTGAAGAAAAGTAGTAGTCGCACGTTAATCATATTTTTTGTGGCGTTGAAAAATAAAATGCACCGCATAGACACAACAAATAATCTCTTGTACAACAAATCACCTAAAAATTGACAACAAGTAAACTCTTGATATCAACTATATTAAATAGATATTAAAGATAATTAATATAGAAAATATACCCGTGAATTATCGACAACAACTGTTATATAGCCGATGCAATCATGATGCATGAAAGTGGTGATTGAACTGGGGATTCCCAGGACCCTTACTTTGGTGTGCGTATTGATCGATAGAAAGTTAAATAGATTTAATACTTGTTCTAAACCTTCATAGGCGGAAACTAGGGTTCACGAATTATACCTGCGGTGAGAAGAAGACAAGTAGTTCCTGACAATCTCGAGCGGACGACCCCAAGATCTTCTGCACGTATTCCTTCCTCGAGTTGGACGTCGTATGGGCGACGATCTTCCAACCTTTTCTTCTCCTTGGCAGCCCTCTCTTTCTCTCCTTACGTGAATCACGAATTTAGAGAAAGCTTCAGATTTCTGATCAGTAATTTGGCGGCCAGAGAATAGAGGATATATATAGGCTACTACAGGGACCATAAGGAGAAATTAGGGTTAGGCCTCCTAACAGATCTGGATATCCCGTGTTCATCCCGAACACACAATCCAGGCCCATTAACAATAGCTCGGTCCACTAATGAGCTATTGTTGCACTACCTCCCTAATCCTAAATTATGTTTGTGGTGTAACATTTGTGACACGTTGTGCAGTTATTTGTGGTTCATCCTCTTGTACTGTTGGTACTGAAGTACTTGGTGTCTCACCTCTCAGTTCTTCTAGAATAACTCTACTTGTGGGTTTATGGTTCATCACATAGTCTTCTTCTAAGAATCGGGCATTGGTGCTAACAATGACCTTCTAATCCTTAGGACTATAAAATAAACCTCTTTTCGTTCCTCTTGGATAGCCTATAAACAAGCATACTTCTATACAAGATTCCAACTTATCTGCTTTCCCATTCAGCACAAGTGCTGGACTACCCCAAATGCGAACATGTTCAAACTAGGACTTACGACCAATTCACAGCTCTGTGGGAGTAAGAAATACTGACTTAGAAGGAACCAAGTTCAAAATATAAGCTGCAGTCTCTAAGGCATATCCTAAAAACAAATTTGGTAAATCCGAATAACTCATCATTGATCGATCTAACCATCTCCATAAGAGTTCTATTCCTTCTTTCGACTACACCATTCTGCTGGAGCGTTCCAGGTGCAATCAATTGGGATGTAATCCCATCCTCTGATGAATAATCCCTAAACTCTCCAAAGAGGTACTCGCCACCATGATCTAATCATAATGACTTGATACATTTTCCATGACGTTTATCTGTTTTAGTCGTGTACTCTTTGAATTTCTCAAAGCACTCAGACTTACGACGTATCAAATAAATGTATCCATACATTGAATAATCGTCAATAAATGTGACAAAATATTTAAAGCCACCTATAGCTTGGATAGTCATGGGTCTATACAAATCAGAATGAACCAATTCCAACACATCTTTGGCCCTATAACCCTTTACTGTAAAAAGGCATTTTGGTCATTTTATCTTCCAAGCAGGATTCACAGACTGGTAGTGCCTCCACTTCCAATGAACTCAAAGGTCCATCTTCAACCAGTCTTTGAATTCTTTTTAGGTTAATATGTAACGCCCCAGTCCCAAAATACGTAGGACTAGTGTCACGATCCGTACCCACTGTGAGGGTACGAGTGCGTAACAACGTCCAGCCTACGCTGCAGTATCGGTGGTAGAACGCTGTCCTAGGTTACTATCTAACCAACAACTCACATGATATATAATGTACTCATCATGATCAACTCCGAACGGAGGACAAGTATAAGATATTGAAACTCAATCACAGTCTAAGCACGATAAGATAACACAGAAGAAATAACTAAGAAATAGAAAGACAACTACTAAAATAATAACAACTCTCAACAATCGCAAATACTACACAAGTCTCAAATCAACTACAACAAGTTCAACATGAAAAACATATGCTAGTCTACTAAACTAAATCCCGATCACTCCTAAGTGTCGGGGCCAAAGGTAGCCATCCCGTCTTCGGGTCCATAATATGTAGGGCAAGTGTCCTCACGGCAATCATCTGTAAAATTTTCAACAGGTCCAGTCAGGACAGGAATGAGTACAACTCATCAAGAAATCTCAAGTAAATGACAGAGAACTATAAACAGTTATAGACAGTTATATTGATAAATCATGGCAGTTTTGTACAGGTAGTGGTGTAGAGAAACAGTTAAGGTACAAGAAAAGTAAGTAACTAAACAAGAAGAGAAACATGGCAATGAAGACTGTAAATATAATCTAGCTGAACTAGAGTAGCATGATATAAGTCCAGACAGTATAATAAGAGTCATGTATGAGTCCAGACAATGTAATCTAATACCAGGTGATTCCAGCACAAGATGAGTCCGGTATAAGGTGAGTCCAGTCAGTGATCAAAGATTCCAGGGTGAGTCCAGTCTATACTCTAACAGTGTATTTTAAAATATCGGGATCGACATGTGAACGGCTGTAGGTAATACGGCACATCGCACATTCAGCCAAGTGTGGGATGGCTATCATTCCAGTATAATTCCAAGGGAGTGGTTCCAGTAATTGGGAATGTTCACATGTCTACTCCAATATTTTTCTGTCCAACAAGTACAAGTGAATCTATAACCCGACACAAAATAAGTACAAGTCCAGCCAGAACACGAATGATGCTAGTAAGTGATTCCAAGGTGATTCCAGTAGGTGATTCCAGAAATAGAGGCCAGACATGAATAAATGAGTGTCACATGAAATGGTTCCAGTAATAACAAATCGTGTTTGTAACAGAGAATCAGATAGAACTAACTACAACTGAAGTACAGTAAACGACAAGTAAATGAGAGAACTATCAGAGAATGTACTCGTCTGCTACTCTAAAAAGAGTATTGTAATATCAGATGTCTGCACCGGAGTCACAATATCATAAATAGAGCAATATGGGTTATAATATGTTTAAAACAAGGTAAATGAAGTCTACGATACAATCTACATGATTTCTAGGTCAAACTAGGTCAAAGTCAACTCTTGGTCAACTCTGAGTCAAACCAAGTCAATATCTAGCTAAATTGTCAATCTTGGTCAACTAGTCAACCTAACAGTCAAACTAGGTCAATCCTAGTCCAGTCAAATCTCACTAAGTCTAAACAAGCCTAGGCTAGCACACAAGCACACTCACAAGGCAATGTGAACAACAACAATGCATAATAACTTAGATATTATATAAATACATACCTTTCCTCCATACATTGCATACATACATGCATAACATTATATAATATAGAGTGTATAGAGAGAGTGAAGGAATAGAGAGTGTATGTGTCAAGTGTGGCAATATACAAGATGTGTGTATGGGTATAGGTTAATGGTGACTATGACATGCATTCAACTCATTACCAACATTACCTAACATATTTACATATATACACATGCTTAGATGAAATCCCTATTCAAGACTACATACATGCTTACACTATACATTGCATATATAACTTGAAAGTTACATGTCTAGCATACTTGTATCACCACAACAACCTATATCAAACATGCTTGTCCTGAAACATATATACATAGATGCATACTCATGCATCCATTACCTATATGCACTCATACACATATAGATACATACATAGGCTAATATTCATCTATTCATCCAAGTCATTCATTCATGTCATTAACTACATTACCAATTTGCATTCCCACATGCATATTGCATATATTATCCACACATTGCATAATTACACTAAAATCCTATGGACATTATACATGCATATCACATGCCCATATATATATTAGAAGGAAAGGGGAGGAAATTGGTTAAATGTGTGAGGTGGTGTGTGTGTTTGGGAAAAACAGTGCATCCATATCAGGTTTTTGCATGATCTTAGTTCAGTTTTGCACATGTGTGTGTATATGTGATATGTGTGCGTATGGGTTAACAGTATCCAGATTTTAAGTGTCTCATGTGTCATTATCAGGAAACTAGTGTGGTGTAGTGACTGATTAGCTAATCAGGGAATAGGATTAGTGATGTGTGTGATTAAGAAAAATGATTCTCAGGAAAATAAGTTCAATGGCAGTTCAATACATTCAATCCCAATCATATTTCGAAATCAAACCCTCAACACAAATCATAAACTCAACAACAATTTAGGGATTAATCTAATCTCAGATTTTTATACATAGGTGTGTGAACAATTGTGTGTGTATATGTAAAATCTTTGAGAGTGTAATGTGTCAAATGACAGTATCCATCTACATGTTCTCAGAAATTCACTGCTCATCAACAATGTATATATATCAGTGCATTTGTAAATCAAAAACCGAATTCCCATGTTAATATAAACTCCCAATAGAGTAGGTCAATCCCAGACATATATAGGTATCACACATCACAAATTAAATCAATAAAACAATTTATAAACATCGAAATCCTCAGGAATCAGAAATTTAAGGTTCAAATAACAGTGAACACATTGAACAGTCCACCCATAATCGAAAATCCATTTACTAATGCAAAACCTAATCCAACTTGAAAACCAAACCTAGCAGTAGTTGATACACATGTAGGATCAAAATGGCAATTTAAAACATTATTTAAATCAGTTTAATACAGGGAAATCAACCTTCAGAAATTCAATACTAAATGCATGGTATCAGTCCAATGGGGAAAACTAATTTCGAATACTAAAAACATGTTAATAATCCAAAGTAAGGGTTGGTAAATCATAAAAAACACGTGCACATGTTGAGACACTCATTCGTGTCCCACCAATTGGACACGAACGTGTCCAGAACACTCAAACACTCACAGACACGCACACGTGCACTGGACTGCGCGCAGTGTCGTGCACGCGTGTCCCGCACGCGACACAGGCCGTGTGGTGACACGTGGCCTTGTGTACACGTGCGCCGGGGGTAGGGCTACCCCTAGGACATCCGGCACTGAGTCCTCGACACGTGTCGTGTCCGATCCGACCGCGTATCAGCGGCATTCCTGCGCGCGCAACGGCAGGCCGCACGGCCAGTGCGGGGAGGATTTCTCCTCGCACATGCAACCAAATGATCCTAATTTTTGGGAGGATAATGGAAGATGATGCCCCAAGACCCTTGCCAAAAATGGCGTGTCCACGTGTCCTGTGTCGGGAGTTATTGACCCCATGATGTAGGACATAGTGCACCGTACGTGGGCAGCGTGTCCAACTCGAAAATCTAACACAAAAAGACACTAAAAAACCAAACACCCTTCACAAAAATTAACATACACGCCTAGATCTAGGGATCCATGAAATTAGATTTTCAAAATACGAAAATAAATCCCTAAGGGGCATTTCATCGAATACCTAGCCTACACTAGTGATACGTGTTCGATACGGACAATAAACCTAATGCAAATGACACAAAATTTCTACTGTAGCTAGGGGACACCTATACCTAAGCTATCATGCACTAAAATTAGGAATAAAACATAATTTGTGGGGGTTTTACCTATGAGTATCAATCCTCCAAGAAAGTCCCAAATGGAAGGATTCCAAATAGCAACTCCGAAGCTCAAAATGACACTAAAACTGAGATGATCCTCCAAAAATAGTAAACAACCATAAATTAGATCCTAATGCAAAAGACTAGGGTTAAAAAGGAATTAAAATAAATTTATTAGGATTTTTGGAAGGGGAGAAAATACCTTTTCTTCAAATTCTAGGTCAATCTCTAAAAGAGGCAAGAACACCTCAACTTGACATTAAAGAGGGGGGGTTTCTCCTATGGCTGGCCATGAGTGTCTAATTAGGGTTAGGGTTTCATAAATTGGCCCATGGACTTAAGTCGCAAGTCATTAAGTCATGAAATCATAGGTCATTGCATTAAACCATAAGTCATGATATGATTTCACTTAAACTAATCCTCCTATTCCAAAACTAGTTTCTAATGACTAAAAGTAGGTTAACTTAAGTTAGACTAGGGTCACCATAGCTAGGGTTAGGTACTAGGCTACTCTACAAGTCTTAATAAGTCACAGTCCAAACTAGGAATCCCAATTCAATAAATTAAAATAAATAATTCTAATAAGTCAAAATGACCAAATTATCCCTAGGCTAAAAATGATAATTAAATATCCCTAATCACATGGTTAGGCTCTAGGTCAGACAGTCTCTCGGATTTCACTAGCAGCACATCAAAATCACAAGTCATGACTTAAAACAGTTTTTAAATAGTTTAAAAATGATTAAAAATTACCAAAAAATCATAACATGAAATAAATATCAATAAATAATAATAATAATTACAAAATTTCAAAATTACCCTCATTTGGAAGACTGGGTGTTACAACTAGGAACGTAGGCATGCCAACCGTATAATAAATATACGTAAGCTATAAAATGCAGTAAACCACAGCTAACTAATCTCATCCACAAAAATAAAATCAAGCTTTCATAGAAATAAGTAAGAATTTGTTCGTTTACATGTAGTTGGGCGGAGACAAATCTACTACCAACTAATAAAAAGAAAAGAGATACATGACATAAGAATGAATTTGCTGCAAGAAAGGTCCAAGGCACGTCTTCTTCGAAGGAATGGAGAAGACCACGACCCCGGCTAGAATACCTACAAAAGACATGAACACACACCAGAAAAATAACCAGATCCTCAGAGGGACGTAACAAGATACAGGAAGAACAAGATAATAAGAACTGTCAAACTAATAATAATATGTAAGACTCTCCTAAACACCAATATGCAAAAGGGAATGCTAACCATCTATTGTACAATTTAGAGGACAACTTTCATGCGCGTGGGTGGAATTTAGGCTACATGTACGTAACTGGCATCCAGTCATCTGTATCCGTCCGTAACGTCCAAGACGTCAAAGGACATCTGCAAATATAAATTGCCACAGTTCTATCCGGAGACTGTGGTTTACCTGTTTGGATTCCCATACACACTAGCGACTGTCCTCCCCTAATGTTCCCCACTGTCCAAGTCATGCCCATGGCTCGTCCAGTTTTGTAACTGCTTGAGTCTCTAAAACCCTAGTCATAGCAGTTACGAAGATCTACCGTCACAAGACTTTAGAGATGGCC
Organism: Iris pallida; assembly: GCA_029216955.1. Classification (NCBI taxonomy): domain Eukaryota; kingdom Viridiplantae; phylum Streptophyta; class Magnoliopsida; order Asparagales; family Iridaceae; genus Iris; species Iris pallida. The sequence continues at coordinate 19,887,629 of JANAVB010018199.1, read as the reverse complement.
AGTCCATAAGTTATGTCCCTAGCAAAATGCCTCAAACCGTGTAGTGTGAGTGTCATGGCCCAAGGAGATATAAGGATATCCCCCAACAAGAAGGTAGTCCGCTAAAACTAAGTTAACATGCATATATTAAAGTAAAACGACTAATAGAGTCGCTTGCACCCAAGTGTGGCTTGGACGCGCAGTTTATAACAATTAAAAATAATAAATATGAAAGAAGTAAATAAATGCTGAAAATAAATAATATGACAGTTAATTAGCAAGGTATACTTGCCTGGTAGCGACGCCTGTGTGGTGCGCTGATCATGGTGGCTCAAATACAACTTCGTTGTTATAACTACAAAAGACAGCTACCGAGGAAGGCACGGACTATCCATCGGGTCCAAGATGGTCAAATTTAGCTAGATTTGACATAAGGAAGTAAAGTTTCGAAGGTGGATAGGAAATACTACTAGCATGGTCAAGAGTTGATAATCTCTGGAATTTGGGAGAAATATTACATATCGTATTTTAGAAAAATGTTTTAGAAAATATTTAGATAATATCATGATATATAAAAAAACAATATTTATTAGAAATATTAAATGGAAGCCCAATTTAAAGTCTAAAGCCCATAAATATACTTAATTTAAAAAGTAGTATACATATATATATTTTCCTAGTGGAAACAAAGTACACAGGGAAAACTATTATTATATATAGGCCCATCTAAATTATTTTATATACAATCTAAATAATGAATTTCTTATGGCCCAAATAATTACTTATTAAATACTAAATATATGTGAGGCCCAATAACCCAAATTAGCCATATATCTATATATAATTATAAGCCTTTTAAACTAATTATTACTAAGATAAAATACAATTTAAGCCCAAAGTACAAATCAATATATATATTAAAAAAAACTACTTACTAGTATACAAGTCCAATAATTTATCTACTATCAACCCATCAAATAATACACAACAAGAAAAACAAATTTATCAACTTCCTATCTGGCCCATCGCCTCCATTCCTATGGGCTAACTAATTAAACACACAAAATACAAAAGAACACAAAATAAGGAAAGAAGAAAAACAAACCAACTCAGCAATAATATAACTCTACTCTCTTCCTCTCAGGAGGAAAGAGAAACTCTATTATGCAATAAAGGGAGGGAGAGTCTGAGTGGGGAGCCTGCGACGGCGCGGGCTCATCTGAAGGCGCGACGGACGGAAAGAGAGGACCAGAAAGAAGGAGGGAGGAAGAGTCTGAGTGGGGAGCCTGCGGCGGCACGGGCTCATCTGAAGGCGCGACGAACGGAAAGAGAGGATCTGAAAGAAGGAGGGAGCTGACCGGTGCTTGGGTTTCGTGCAGTCGTTGGGCATGACGATCGAGGGTTCAGCGTCGAATCTCCCGCGGCTTGCTCGGCCGGAGGAGTCGCACGCGCACGGGGAAGTGCCGTACACTGGAACTGTACGGGTGATGGCGATTCACCCACACGGCAGCGGATCTTGCCGCGGGAACAAGGTTGTAAGCAGGCGGAGGAAGGCGGCGCTCGCGTGGCAGCGGATGCGCGGACTCGGCAAGAAGTGATGGTAGGTGGTGGTGTCTTAATTTATGATATATTTTTTTGGTGGGTTTGCTGGTGTTGGGTGGTGGTGCGGGTGTTGTGAGGGGGTCCTGGCCGGGCGCGGCCATGGTGATGGGGGTTAGAATGGTGGGCGGCCGGTCGTAGTGGCGACCGATTTTGGACGTGTGGGTATAGTCATCGGGTGGAGCGGCTGGTGGCGATGGGGCGTATTTGGTCGGGGTTCGACGAAGGGTGACGTCGGAGTTCAGGTTTGGGTTTGGGGCTGCGGTGGCAGTGGGGTGGTGGAGTTGCTAGGTCTGTGTGGTTGTGGCTGGGAGGTGTTTGGTAGTGGCAGAATGGTCGGGGAGGATCTGCGTTGGTGTATGCGATGGTCGTCAGAAGGAAACAGAAGTGGCGATGGGGTTCGATGGTGGCAGCGGTGGGTCGGTGGTTACGGTGGCTTGGTGCTGGGATGAGTAACAGTAGGGTTGGGTCGGAAAAAGGAGGTGGTGGTGAACGCCGCAAGGGTGTTGACAGAGGCGGGGGTCCGCCCGTCTGTGGTAGTAAGGGCGGATTGGTAGCTAGGAATAAGATTAGGAATTTGATTGAGTATGAAATGTGTCCGATACGGAAGGATTAATGTATATGTAAGTATGGAATAAGAATTGGACGGGAAGGGACATGGACACGATGCACACACACGGGTGGAGGAGAATTTTTGGAGAATAATTGTGGATGAAAAGCTTATGGAGGCTCCCTATATATAAGGGGTGGATCTCCTAGATTGATAATGATTAGGAAAATTCAAAACCCCTTTAGATATCTCACTCTCAGTTTAAATCAAGTTTAAATCAATTTGAGAAATCAAAAATCAAATTTAAATCAAATTTATATTTATATAAAGCTTATTTATAAGTTTAAACTATTTCAAAAATATTTCAATAAAAATCAAATTTAAAATTTAAATTGCCAAAAATGTTAAGCATTAAATTCACGAATTTCAGAATATCTTTATGATAAAGAATAAAAATAATTAATTTCAAAAATTAGAATAATATTTTAAATAGTAATAGGAAATATCTTTAAAATACATTTTAAATAATTTAGATAAAACAATTTTGAAAATAAACATAAATATTCAAATATTTAAAATACCTTCTTGCTAAATAATTAATTATAAATAATAAAATTAAATTTTGAAAATATACATGAAATAATTTTTATGTGCTTTACACGAGTAGAATATTCACATAAATCTACTTTTCTAAATTACCACTATTAAAATAAGATAGCATTTTATAAATAAATAAAATAATAAGTTTTGTCAACCTCGATAGATACTTTTTACAACTTTTAATAAAAATAATTATTATATATATTATTTTGAAACTATCATTCATAAATAAAATCTATAATCAAAACTATTTTTCTAAAAAAATGTACCTTGCACATATTCGCACTCGACGAGCAAATATGAAAAACGCAAATTTTGTACGCGGCATACAATACACAAATATAATCAAAACCAAATAAAAAAAATAGTAAAAATTTGGGGATTTACATCATATCCAACTTACAAGAATTTCGTCCTCGAAATTAAGAATGATTAGGGGTTGAGAAGGAACAAGGGTATATCGATACGATTAAATTGTTACGACACGCACCCAGTGAAAGGGCACGAGAAGTGAAGTACGCCCAACCTACGCCACAGTGTCGGCGGTAGAACGCTGTCCTGAGTCACAATATCTAACACAGTTTAGGATATGCTCCGAATGGAGAATAAAATAATAAGTAACTCAATCACAACAACTAAGATAGAATAGAAGAAAGAATCTCAAAAGAGTCACAGATATAAATAAAAGTCTAGGTGTAAACCACCAGAACAAATCTCAAGTACAACTCATAATGTCTCAAATAAAGACAATAAAATACTAAGTCTCGGCTAGACTATGGGCAAATTCTCAGCGACTGCTGGATCCTCCTGAGGGTCCATGTCACTAGTGTCATCTAAGCCAATGCCATAATAAGTAGGGCAGAACTCTTCATCATCACTTATAAAATTTTCAACATGCCCAATCAGGACGGAACGAGCACATATCTCTCACAACAGTTCATATCAGGGTTGGACATATAAAGCAAACTATAGAAAATTATACATGAAACGCTGTAAAGAAAATTAACAGAAGAGAGAATATCAAGACTAGATATGACTATGATAAATAGAGAACTGTAAATATCTACATGATTTAGAGCATAAATTGGTTATGTAAATGGGTTGGGTTGTACATGGATAAACTATGGAGTTGCACATGGATACCTACTGGGGATAATGATCACATAACCAACTACACTCTCCCTACCTCCAATCAATACACAAGGATCCAGTCATGATATATTATTGCACATGGATAACAACTACTTTATACATGGAGTTCATATGGTCATGAGTGTACATGAATAACACATGAGTGTACATAGATAAATATGAATACATGGAGTACATGATGAACACGAAAAAGTACATGAACATGATATACTCGATGTATCCGAGGGGATAACATCACATGAAAAGATCCATAGGGTACTAATCCGTGTGAACATCGTGTTAGCATCAAGTATACTAGTCTATAACAAGAGAACATATCCAAAGAAGTATGAAAAGATCAGAGAATGTACTCGCCTGGCAAACCAAACTGCTGATAATGAAGTGTAGCTAAACTGGGGCAATATAAACCTATTTAAAGTATACACATGTCACAACCAAGTCTAAAATATCAAAGAAAATAGCTACAATGCAAGACTACATGCTTCTAGGTCCCTTTTGGTCAAAGTCAACCCTTGGTCAACTCTGGTCAAACCTGGTCAATGTTGGTCAAACCTGGTCAAACATTGGTCAACTAGTCTGTCTACTAATTTCTAGATCATATACAAAATTCTAGGTCATTCGGAGTTCGTTTGAGTTGAACTGGATCAAGTTTGACTCAAAGTTGACTTTTGTCAACTTGGTCAACTTGTCGGTCAACTTGACTAAACTAAGGTCTTTGGGTCGATCCTAATCTGTCCCAATACACCAATGGTCACAAACACTAACCTACAATCACATAAAACTATAGTCTATCAACCACTAACATTATATATATATATATATATATATATATATATATATATATATATATATATATATATATATATATATATATATATATATATATATATATATATATATATATATATATATATATATTTCTATGACGTCTCAAATATCGAGAAATATATATATATATATATATATATATATATATATATATATATATATATATATATATATATATATATATATATATATATATATATATATATTTCTCGATATTTGAGACGTCATAGAAATATATATATATATATATATATATATATATATATATATATATATATATATATATATATATATATATATATATATATATATATATATATATATATATATATATATATAGACTTTCTCTCTAAGCACATACATATATACATAACCCATATATGAAAGAATGGTGGTGCGAAGAATACAGACTGTTATCAACTCCAGAATTCTGGAAATAACAGCCCCAAATCATTTTCCTACCCAAAAATATATTACACAAGTATTTATATATAAAACATACAATATATAAACTATATATATTGGTATATACAATATATATATATATATATATATATATATATATATATATATATATATATATATATATATATATATATATAGGTTCACTTGTACTGGAAATAGATCGATCTCTCGATCCGAAGCGATACAAAATTTTGGAAAAATTGAACCCTCGCTCCAAAACAACGCTTATATATTTATATATATACATAACCATATTAATGAAAAAAAAAATATACTTATATATATATATGCCTACAAGTAGAAAACTCATATATGCTTGAAAAGAGCAAATAATTAAGTAAAAATTTCGCGGATCACTTTCCGCAAGTTCTAAATATCATTTATGAACTAACAAATCAGAAAATACCGATTAAAAATCAAAGGATCGAAAAATCACATTACTTTTCAAAACTTTGAACCCGAAAAACCCAATTTCGACAAAATGACTCAAAACGCAAAATACACCAAATCAACCCGCGAAACTCGGCATACACGTTGGTCTTAACCTACGTGATGCGCTTGGGTACTCACGGATCCAAAATCGTGTCCGTGTCGTGTCCGGAGAATGCGTATCGGAAAGCCGATTTCGCGTGTCGAAGAGGGTGTTCTCGCTCGATTGCGCGTCACACGTGCAACGTGAAGCCTCGTGCTCGTGCACACGGCTAGGTAGGGTCACGGGGTAGGTCTAGGACATGTCGACATGACACGAAGTCGCAGCGACGCGACACAGCCGCTCGCACAACAGCGTGTGGCCTGAGCGCGTGCGTGCATTCTCGTACATGCGGTTCGTCGCTCGTGGCTCGCACGTCGGGCCGCGCCATGACTCGGGATCGAGTCCCTGGGTAGTCTAGGTATAGGTCTACGTGTTCCAACTCCTGGTACGGGTCCTCGACATGCCGTGTTCGCGTACGAAGGCCGTGTCAGCGGTGAATTTTAGCCCGAGTGCACAGTTCAGCTGACCAGTGCACACGCGATTTCTCCGCGCTCGCTTGACGAAACGTCATAAAATTTTATGGACATGTGGGCAGAGGTTGCCCCTATGTGCTCGTAAAATTTCATACAAGACGGAGCTCTGTGCATCGAGTTATGATGCACAGACTGCAGGGCATGCACGGGACCGTGCACGGGATCTCGTGCACGTGTGTCTGTGTCCGTTCGGATGCCAAAATCGTGTCAATTTCCGATCCGTCTTCACGAAAGTTGTCACAAATCATATAAGGAAGGATTTCGTGAAAATAGAATAAAAAATTAATACTTTTCAATTCTAAGTGGTGTTTTGCCGAACACGTATAACGTGAGACCGATACGTGTCCGATACCGCTATCAAACGAAGTCAAAACTAAACCAAACTTCAAAGACATGTCAAGGGTACCTATATGGATGCATTTATGAAAGAAAATTCAGAATAGCTATGGTAGAAAAGGGTTTACCTATTGAGTGTCGAAAACTCAATAAACGGAGTCCCTCAGTCGTCGTGTCGGTCGATTCTCCTCAAGCAATTGCCTCCGCCTCCTCGTTAGTAATACTCCAGCAGATCTTCCTCTTCTAGATGAGTGCAACGGAGTTCGTTTGGGGAGAAACGGACTCCGGATGAAGAAAATAAGATTTTTGGAGGAGGAAATCTATTAGGGTTTCACTTGGAGGCTACGTGCTTTCTCACAAAAGTGAAAAGAAGGGGGGGCTACTGTGGCCGGCCATAGCAGGGGGTATTAGGGTTAGGGTTTACACATGGGCCAAGCACTCTCAAGTTGTAAGAAGGCCCATGTCAAAAAAAGCTTAAAAAGGCTTAATGCAAAAATGACTTAAAAATTATTTAAACCACTCCAAAAATAGATATTAAATCTAAATAATTTTTAAAAACCAAAATATGGATTTTAATTACATTATTAGGCTTCTAGTGAAGGTTGACTAAGGTCAAACTACTTATAATACCAAGTCACCAGTCTACAACCAATCAAATCATACTGCAATCAATCTAATTAATAAATAGATAAAAATTCAAATAAAAATCATAAAAATTCAAATAATCACAATTACTAAAATATCCTTGAAATTGAAGAGTGAGTGTGACGCAAATCATGGACGACTTTTAACACAAACTTGTATTTAGAAAGTCGTGATTTAAATAAATACAAAAATAATTATGGATATGGCTAATTAATGCAAGAATGAAAATGATCAAGGGTTAAAATTTAATCAAGATAACCTGCAATAAGGAATAGTATGGTATCAAGAGAAAATAAATTAGAGACCTTTAAGATATGGTTTTTTGGGAGCAGGTTGAGGGCACGATTAGGAGAACGATTAGATTTACTCTTAATTTAAGTGATTAGGAGGTCGTGATAGTAAATATAGGGTCGAGGAAAAGAACGAGAAGTTTAGGACGAAGTTATAGTAACATTGAGTGGTAATGGTCATGAATGAAAGGACAGCTAGAGGAAATTCAAGTACAACATTTTCGTCCTTCTAAAATAGAGGAAGGCGAAGGTAACAAAGGGTTCGAAGAAGAGATTATCGAATATGAATACGAATAAGTGGTTCAAAGGAGACCGAATAATTCAAAAAGAATTGCCAAGGCAATAGTGGATGAGATTCTAAGGGGTAAGTTTAACTATATCTCAACCACATAGAATAATCGTGTGAAAGGCGAACCAAAGTGTACTAGGTTGATCAGACCATCATGTACTGGTTCTGATTAGACAATATGTTAGTGGGTGCGCACCCAATAAAACATGTCATGATCAAACTCGATAAGGGAATAAGCTTGCAAAACTTAGGCTAAATTAGCAGCATAGGACAGTCAAAAATAGTAGAAACATAGGCACGTGAGATTAATATTGAAAGAAGTGAAACTAGTTCAAACTTCTTAAGAATCTAGTCATGTCTTATGTTGGTGCCTATACAGTCGTTCTACTGTCTACTTGCTTAAGACTTGGTTAAGGTCACAAGGAAGGTTAGGTCGTAAGGCATTCTACCCAACTTACAAGAGTTAAACTAGTAGGATATTGAAACAATGGGTCATGTTCACCTAGTATGGGTTACCTTATTAATCTCTATCAAGCACGAAAGAAGGGCACAAATCATGATAGAAGGTATCAAGCAAGATGCAACTCGAGGGGTCAAGCGAGAAGGCAGTCAAGTATGTGGATGAGATCCTAGAATCTAATTCTATACACAGACTTGCTTGGTATGGTAAAGTAACCAAACAATTTATCTTGACCTGCATGGGCCACCAAAAAATATGTAATGACCCAGTCCCAAAATACGTAGGATTAGGAATGTAGACATGCCAGTCGTATAATAAATATGCGTAAGCTGTAAAATGTATTAAACCACAGCCACTAATCTCATCCACAAAAATAAAATCAAGCTTTTATAGAAATAAGTAAGAATTTGTTCGTTTACATGTAGTTGGGCGGAGACAAATCTACTACCAACTAATAAAAGAAAAGAGATAATGACATAAGAATGAAATGGCGAAAGTAGCAAGAAAGGTCCAAGGTACGTCTTCTTCAAAGGAATGAAGAAGACCACGACCCCGGCTAGAATACCTGCAAAAAGACATAAACACACACCTGGGGAATAACCAGTCCTCAGAGGGACGTAACAAGATACAGGAAGAACAAACTAAAATGAACCGTCAAAATAATAATAATAAGCAAGACTCTCCTAAACACCAATATGCAAAAGGGAATGCTAACTGTGCAATTTAGAGGACAACTTTCATGCACATGGGTGGGATTTAGGCTACATGTACGTGACTGGCATCCAGTCATCTGTATCCGTCCATAACGTCCATGACGTCAGAGGGCATTTGCAAATATAAATCGCCACAGTTCCATCCGAAGACTGTGGTTTACCTGTTTGGATTCCCTTACGCACTAGCGACTATCCTCCCCCAATGTTCCCCACTGTCCAAGTCATGCCCATGGCTCGTCCAATTTGTAACTGATTGAGTCTCTAAAACCCTAGTCATAGCAGTTACGAAGATCTATCGTCACACGACTTTAGAGATGGCCAGTCCATAAGTCGTACCCCTAGCAAAATATCTCAAACTGTGTAGGGTGAGTGTCATGGCCCAAGAAGATATAAGGATATCCCCTAACAAGAATGTAGTCCGCTAAAACTAAGTTAACATGCATATAATAAAGTAAAATGACTAATAGAGTCGCTTGCACCCAAGTGTGGCTTGGACGCGCAGTTTATAACAATTAAAAATAACAAATATGAAACAAGTAAATAAATGTTGAAAATAAAGAATATGACAGTTAATTAGCAAGCTATACTTGCCTGGTAGCGACGCCTGTGTGGTGCGCTGATCATGGTGGCTCAAATACAACTTCGGTGTTATAACTACAAAAGACAGCTACCGAGGAAGGCACGGACTATCCATCGGGTCCAAGATGGTCAGATTTGGCTAGAGTTGACATAAGGAAGTACAGTTTCGAAGGTGGATAGGAAATACTACTAGCATGGAAAAGAGTTGATAATCTCTAGAATTTGGGAGAAATAATACATATAGTATTTTAGAAAAAACATTTTAGAAAATATTTAGATAATATCATGATATATAAAAAAACAATATTTATTAGAAATATTAAATGAAAGCCCAATTTAAAGTCTAAAGCCCATAAATATACTTAATTTGAAAAAAATAGTATACATATATATATTTTCCTAGTGGAAACAAAGTACACAGGGAAAACTATTATTATATATAGGCCCATCTAAATTATTTTATATACCAATCTAAATAATGAATTTCTTATGGCCCAAACAATTACTTATTAAATACTAAATATATGTGAGGCCCAATAACCCAACATAGCCATATATCTATATATAATTATAAGCCTTTTAAACTAATTACTAAGACAAAATACAATTTAAGCCCAAAGTACAAATCAATATATATATATATATATATATATATATATATATATATATATATATATATATATATATATATATATATATATATATAATATATATATATATATATATATGTATGTATGTATATATATATATATATATATATATATATATATATATATATATATATATATATATATATATTAAAAAAACTACTTATTAAAAAAATATATTAAAAAACTACTTATTAGTATACAAGTCCAATAATTTATCTACTATCAACCCATCAAATAATACACAACAAGAAAAAGAAATTTATCTACTTCCTATCCGGCCCATAGCCTCCATTCCTACGGGCTAACTAATTAAACACACAAAATACAAATGAACACAAAATAAGGAAAGAAAGAAAAACAAACCAACTCAACAATAATATAACTCTGCTCTCTTCCTCTCAGGAGGAAAGAGAAACTCTATTATGTAATAAAGGGAGGGAGAGTCTGAGTGGGGAGCTTGCGGCAGCGCGGGCTCATCTGAAGGCGCGACGGAGGGAAAGAAAGGAAGGAAAGGACATGAAAGAAGGAGGGAGCTGACCGGTGCTTGGGTTTCATGCGATCGTCGGGCACGACGACCTAGGGTTCAGTGCCGAATCTTCCGTGGCTTGCTCGGCCGGAGGAGTCGCACGCACACGGGGAAGTGCCGGACACTGAAACAGTGAGGGTGATGGCGATTCACCCACACGGCAGCGGATCTGGCCGTGGGAACAAGGTTGCAAGTAGGCGGAGGAAGGCGGCGCTCGTGCGGTAGCGGACGCGCGGACTCGACGAGAAGTGATGGTAGGTGGTGGTGTGATATTTTTTTGGTGTGTTTGCTGGTATTGGGTGGTGGTACGGGTGTTGTGAGGGGGTCCTGGCCGGGTGCGGCCAAGGTGATGGGGGTTAGAACGGTGGGCGGTCGGTCGTAGTGGCAGTCGGTTTTGGATGTGTAGGTATGGTCATCGGGTGGAGCGGCTGGTGGCGATGGGGCGTGTTTGGTCGGGGTTCGACGGAGGGTGACGTCGGAGTTTGGGTTTGGGTTTGGGGATGCGGTGGCAGTGGTGTGGTGGAGTTGCTAGGTCTGTGTGGTTGTGGCTGGGAGGTGTTTGGTAGTGGCAGAATGGTCGGGAAGGATCTACGTTGGTGTATACGATGGTCGTCAGGAGGAAGCAGAAGTGGCGATGGGGTTTGATGGTGGCAGCGGTGGGTCGGTGGTTACGGCGGCTTAGTGCTGGGATGAGTAACAGTACTGTTGGGTCGGAAAGAAGGAGGTGGTGGTGAACGCCGCAAGGGTGTTGACAGAGGCGGGGGTCCGCAAGGAGAACGGGTGGCCGAGGTTCTGGTCGTGGTGCCCGTCTGTGGGAGTAGGGCCGGATTGGTAGCTAGGAATAGGATTAGGAATTTGATTGTGTCGGGATGTGTCCGATACGGAAGGATAAATGTATATGTAAATATGGAATAAGAATTGGACGGAAAGGGACATGGACACGATGCACACACGCGGGTGGAGGAGAATTTGTGGAGAATAATTTTGGATGAAAATCTTATGGAGGCTCCCCTATATATAGGGGTTGGATCTCCTAGATTGATAATGATTAGGAAAAGTCAAAACCCCTTTAGATATCTCACTCTTAGTTTAAATCAAGTTTAAATCAATTTGAGAAATCAAAAATCAAATTTAAATCAAATTTATATTTATATAAAGCTTATCTATAAGTTTAAACTATTTCAAAAATATTTCAATAAAAATCAAATTTAAAATTTAAATTGCCAAAAATATTAAGCATTAAATTCACGAATTTGAAAATATCTTTATGATAAAGAATAAACATAATTAATTTCGAAAATTAGAATAAATATTTTAAATAGTAATAGAAAATATCTTTAAAATACATTTTTAATAATTTAGATAAATTTTTTTGAAAATAAACATAAATATTCAAATATTTAAAATACCTTCTTGCTAAATAATTTATTATAAATAATAAAATTAAATTTTGAAAATATACATGAAATAATTTTCATGTGCTTTACACGAGTAGAATATTCACATAAATCTAGTTTTCTAAATTACCACTATTATAATAAGATAGCATTTTATAAATAAATAAAATAATAAGTTTTGCCAACCTCGATAGATACTTTTCACAACTTTTAATAAAAATAATTATTATGTATATTATTTTGAAACTATCTTTCATAAATAAAATCTTTAATCAAAACCATTTTTCTAAAAAAATGTGTACCTCGCACATATTCGCACTCGACGAGCAGATACGAAAAACGCAAAGTTTGCACGCGACGTACAATACGAAGATAATCAAAACCAAATAAAAAATATAGTAAAAATTTGGGGGTTTACATAATATGTCCCAATCACAAGTGCCAAAGATATGTTTGATTCATACAAGAACGTTCTTTTCTCTTATTTAAGTTAGATGACATATTATTCATTTCCATAAGTTGTATTGTGGGCAAAATAGGATTAATGACATACAGATTATCAACCAATGCACCAGAACCGATAAAATGTTTATTCTTTCTAATAACAATACTATCATTAAAATAAACTGAATATCCATCCTTAACTAACATAGAAACAGAAACTAAATTCCTTCTAAGTGAAGGTGCATAAAGACAATCTCTCAATGTCAAAGACTTATTTCTACCAAAAGATAAAGTAACATCTTCTAATGCAACGACCGCTACTTTTGTAACATCACCCATGAACAAGCATATCTCTCTATCACTGAGCCGTCTGGTTTCCTGGAACCCCTGCAATATATTGCAGACATGATTAGTGGCTCCTGTATCTATATACCAGGTGCTGGTAGATAACACCGTAAACATGTTTCAACTACTAGTAAATGAGATATACCTTCTTTGTTCCCTTGTTTGAGAAGTGGACAATCAGTCTTCCAATGTCCTGACCCTTTGCACTTGAAACATTTGCCTTTCGGCTTTTTTACGTGCCTTGAGGTCCCATGCCCTTCTTTGCTAAGTTTGCCTATTTTTGAATATTATTCTTCTTCTTACCGCTTTTTGGCTTAGAAGTAGAAACCTTTTCAAAAATAAAAACATGACCACTCTGCCTAAAGAGAGGTTCTGCATCCTGTAGCTCTTTTGCAAGTTCTGCCAAACTATACAACCTTTTGTTCATGTTGTAATTAAGGCAGAAATTGTCAAAACTTTTAGGCAGAGTCCCGAGAATGATATCGACATGGGATTCTCCATCGATTTCAGCTCTGAGGATCTCCATCTCATTCAGATGACCCATTATCTTGATAACATGATCCCTTACTGGTGTACCGTCAACCATTTTTGTATTCATCAAACACTTCATAGCAAACTGCCTAGCTGCTCTACTATGATATTCGAAGAGTTTCTTGAGGTTAATACATCATGTCATAAGTCGTGGCCATGACCTGATGCTGATGTTGCAGTACATTTGACATAGATGCCAGAATGTAACACCGTGCCATCTCATCTACCTTTTTCCACTTCTTATAAACCTCTTTGACCTCTTCATCAGAGTTAGCATCAGGCTTAGGTGGGCATTCCTCAACAAGTACATATTTGTACTCCTCAGCAGTCAAGACAATGTCCAGATTATGTTTCCCGTCAATATAATTAGGTCTAGTAAGTTTGTTTTCTTTAAGAATCACCATAAGTGGACTGAAAGAAGCCATTTTTGAAATCCTGATAATCACATAAATAAAAATTTTGTAGGGAAAAAACTTTTTGAATTAATTAAATAGAAATTTACTAACACCTTGAACATCATGAATTTAGCCACCACGATAGTGTGGACGTATACAAATTCAACTTTGTTCAAGTAGGTACTACCTATTAATTTACTATCATGTCAACATAACTTTATGACAAATAAAATTAATATGTTGGTCTTGCTCTGGTCATACAAATAATAACAGTGGCTTCGATGGGGAGGATACCATTATTTGTATCTAAGTGTATACCATTACTTAATACTAAGTCCATTACCTTGTAATGAGTTCCTTCAGATGGAGAAGTGAACACATACTATGTAACTTTCTATAATTATCCCTAAAGAAGTTTGTACTGGTGATCCATAATTATACTCATCCAATATGGAGGAAGGCACTAAAGCCAACGCGCAAGTATAATTACATCACCTACAAACCAGTAATGGAGACCATATGATTTATACTAAATAAATATCCTCTCCCACTTAGTTATTTAACAATGAAGGTTTTTCTACTAGTTGATATTATGTCCATGTTGTCCATTATTAATGTAGGCTTAGTTTTTCAAAAAATATCCACACAATAATAAATATGCATAATCAGAAAAAGCAAAATGACAACAAATAAGAGAAAAATATCCAACTATTATGATCATCTTTCCTGTTCCGTCCTCAACTATCCGAATCCAAAATCTGGCGCTGCACAGATCTATTCGGGGTTCGACCTGCCCGGTCAGGTCGCGGGGTTCGGGACAGCGCCTTTTTTTATAGGTTTTGGCTGTCGATTCCTTCATCGAAAATCATCTGTCTGCCTCTGGACTGCTTAAAACGAGCATCTCGTCCGGCGTCAGAAACAACCACCACCGCCATCACGATTGATAAAAAATAATTAAAATTACATCAATCCTATGCCTCCCGAAGGAGTTCACATATAATCTAGATTTGAAAAATTAAAACAATAAGCACGATCAACCCTCATGATTTTAATTACATCCACAGCAACAACAACATCCATGACATGTCCGTGGTTTAAACAACACAATTAAAATTATGCATTGGACCATAATAGTTGGATCTGAGATGCCTACAAAATCGAGTTAGAACATATCTACATCTACCGACTATTATACAGCACAGGTTTTATTGGACAAAATGGACGTGTCAATCAATACGCAGATCCAAAGTGGCTCTGATACCAATTGATGGAACTGGAGATTCTCAGGACCTTTACTTTGGTGTGCGTATTAATCGATAGAAAGTTAAGCAGATTTAATACGTGTTCTAACCCTTCATAGGCGAAAACTAGGGTTCACGAATTATACCTGCGGTGGGAAGAAGACAAGTAGTTCCTGCCAATCTCGAGCGGACGACCCCAAGATCTTCTGCACGTATTCCTTCCTCGAGTTGGACGTCGTATGGGTAACGATCTCCCAACCTTTTCTTCTTCTTGGCAGCCCTCTCTTTCTCTCCTTATGTGAATCACGAATTTAGAGAAATCTTCAGATTTCTGATCAGTAATTTGGCGGCCAGAGAATAGAGGATATATATAGGCTACGACAGGGACCATAAAGAGAAATTAGGGTTTGGCCTCCTAATAGATCTGGATATCCCGTGTTCAGCCCAAACACACAATCCAGGCCCATTAACAATAGCTCGGTCCACTAATGAGCTATTGTTGCACTACCTCCCTAATCCCAAATTATGATTGTGGGCTCCTTTTATTATATGCTCGTTTGGCTCCCCATGTTAAGATATCAAATGCTCGTCGATCAAATTAAGTTACTGACAACTATATTGATTCGACATCTTTTATCCTTAAGTAGTACAATTCAACTTCATTTGTCATGTCGGATATAATCCACCTGCAGGATTACATGACAATCCTTATGAGCTCCTTAAGGGGACATCATTAACCTGATATATCGGGACATGGATTCCATTTATAATCAACAACCCATCATACATACAATGTTATTACCCAATTCATAGAGGTTGTTGACCCATAATGAATCTCACTCTTTTATGAGTCAAAGTAATGCACACTGCATATACATGTCTGTTATTATATCCGGATTAAGAGCATAAGCAACTATAATAACGGAGGTGTTTGTTCACTCATGTAGTCAGTACAAAGAGAACAACCTCAAGTGATCCTGTTCAATACACACAAAGTGTACTAGTGTAAACCTATAGTCAAGATAGACTAATACCAGATTACACTACAACCTTTCCAATAGATTGTCCAAGTCCATTTAGGTTGTGAACTATTTATATACTCCATAAGGAACTGATAATAAGATCTTCTGTATGACACCACACACCATATTATCTATAATATAGAATATCAGACATTTGCATTAACACTTGCAACAAATACAATATGCAAATATTTGCCCATATGATTCTCATTCAAAATTTAAGGAAATAAGGTTACTACAAAAGTGATACATTTTGTATATAACCCTAACAAGTGGACCAGAGCCAAGTGAGTCTAACAGTGCTACGACCTCCTATATCAGATGGTGGCTCCATACTGAGGTATGTCCTAATGATATGAGAAGCATCCATCCCCTCATCAAAATATACAAGATAACCCTCGATAGGTAATGAATCTGTGCTACGTCAGCTAACATAATGGTCATCTCTAAAGGATAGCTGAAAATTGTTGCAGGTTGTCCACCATCGCTCAGTGAGACTCAATGTCAGGTCTCTCTCATGATTCTTAACATGTATAGCGTCAATATATTCAAAATCGAAAGACGCTACCAAGGCCTTTTAGGGTGTAGTCAAATCCTATGATTACCGCCACTTACCATGCTCACGTAATTTTACTTCAGGATAATCATAGCGCTTATATATATATATATATATATATATATATATATATATATATATATATATATATATATATATATTACAATTTAATATAATTAACAATAAGAAAATAAATTAATTAAAATTTAGATTACCTATTCCAAAAATAACAGTTTAGAAATATCAGATTTTCGCTCATATATAATAGCTAGAATTGTAGGGCCACATGGTATTCTCCCATCATTTTGACTAGCCACTATAAAAATAACATAGGTGAAAATTTCTATGCTTTTGGTGAAAATTTATTCAATATTACTTTAACACAATGAATTATTTATCAACATTAACATAAGCAATAAATTAATTTTTTCTATTTTTTTAAATTTACCTGTTAGTAACAGTAGGTTGTCTCCCACTCCTACCCTTTAGGAACTTCTTCTTCTAAACTCCTTCTTCCTTCTAGGGCTGTGTCACAACCGCACCCAGTGTAGGAGCACGAGAAGTGGGTACTCTATCCTATGCCACAGTATTGGCGGTAGAACGTTGTCCTAGGTCACATACATCTAACAATTATAAGGTACCTATACAGTATATACACTTCAAACAGAGGACAATACAGAAAATGTACAGCTCAATCACAACTAAGGTAGAAGTACGATAAGATAGATAGATAGATAATGAAAATCACCCAATAAAATACCACAGGAGAAGAAGTCTAAGTGTCTAAGATAACATCTCCACAAAAATCCAGAATAATAACAAGATCCCAAATATAAACATAAATGTATCCAAATGAGACAAGACATCAAAATAAGATAGAAGTCTAAGCTAACTAGCCTAAAATATAGGGGTGACATCCTCTACTGCTGATAGATCCTGTTGAAGGTCCAAGTCGCAGGTGTCATCTATGGCAGCTCCATAATAGGTAGGGCAAAGGTCCTTATCATCCTCTGTAATATTTTTAACAGGTCCAGTCAGGACAGGAATGAGCACAAAATCTCAACAGTTTATATCAAGACAGGAATATAAAGCATGCAATAGAGTAAAATACATGAAACGCAGAAATAAAGTATATGTAGTAAAAGAGAGAGAGAGAACTGTAATGTAAATAGCTACTATAAGTAGAGAACTATCAGTGACTAGTGATGTAGAGTACAAGATAGACATGTGAACGGCTTAAATTTGCACATGATTACACTAAAGAGTTTGTACAATGATTACACTACTTTAGAATTGTTCACATGACTGCTTCTACTCCCCGTACCCCATTCAATACACAAGGATCTAGACAAGTTATGTTATTGTACAATATTTCACATGAGGGTCCATAAATGGGTGCACATGAAGGTATACATGAGGGCTCTGTGAACATGAGAGTACATGAATCACAAGAGTATATATGAATAGTGAAAGCACATGAGTACATGATGAAAGTGAAACGCACATGACATGATGTACCCGATGCTCCCGAGGGGGATAACATCTCAATGTAAGGATCCATATAGTACCAATCCGTGTTAACAATGTGACATCATCAAGTAAAGTAATCTAGAGCAAGAATATATATCCTAACAAGTATGAAATGATTAGAGAATGTACTCGCTTGAGATCCTGAATGTCCGATGAGAATAGATGTCCAAATCGAAGTAACTGAGTCCTATTTAGAGCAACACAGGTCACAATGTATCCACAATGGTAAAAATAAAGTTTTTAATACATTCTATATGATTCTAGGTCAATCTAGGCCAAATTCAATTATTGGTCAACTATGGTCAACATCTAGTCAACTTGTCTACTAGTCTAGGTTAGTCAACAACAAGCCTAACCAAAATCTATACCAATATATACTATAACATCACAAAATATACCATAGCCTAAAGGGGAATCTATATACTAGGCCTATACAAGTCTAAACCAACCTATATATAACAATACATATATATCTCATATATATACAAAACTATACATCACATATATCATATATACTATATACATTATACATACATCCCAAAAAAAAATATATATATACCTACATACACATGTATATATAATAACATATATACATAGATATTAAGAGGGGAAAAGGAAGGAAAGAAATAGAATGGTGTGTGAGAGCTGTGAGAGGAAATGAGGGACTGACAGTGAATTAGTTAAAGAGTGTTAGTGAAAAATGGAATGCAGTCTAAGTTATCTGAACTTGACTGAACCAATATGCAGTTAAATGCAAGTGGATGTGCAGTGAACAAGTGTAGTAAAGATATGGATGCATGACATATGTATAGTGGTTGATAATGAGTACAGGGCCTGCAAGGGGTTCTATTACTGAAACATGCTACTGCCATGACTGGACAATGAATGTGAATTCAATCATTAGTTAAGTGTAGTGAGAGGCATGAAAATCTATGTGATATAGGACTGAACTAATAAGAAATACAAGACAACATGGACAGTATGTTGAATCTAAATAGAACAATATCAGGGTCTGATACCCAAGGAACAGGGAATTAAGCCCCAATAATTGGACTTTTGCCTAGGGCCTCCAAATGGCTTGAGACGGCCATGCTTCCTTCCCCTTCTCCTTCTCCTCCTCCTTTTGTTCTCCTTCAACCCTGTTTCCCTCCACCTTCACACATATAACACTCCAACCCATACCCTCATCCAATCCCCAATGCAGTCAAAGGTTACTCTGCTGACACACTTGTAGGACCGTTGAGCACCTCTAGAGGGGGGAGGGGGTGAATAGAGTGTGTGCGTGTGCAGCAAAAAATAATCACCAATTAAAAATATTAAGCAGTTATATATTATGGCAGATAAAAGACGATAAATAAAATGCAGTAAAGTAAGAGTCAAGAATTCAAATTCAGTGACACAACGATATATACTGGTTTTCCTCTGAGAGGACTAGTCTAGTCGTGAGTACTCTTGCTCGCTGTTAATCCACTATGACACAAGCTTTAACTGAGTGCTTGCAACTCTTAAAACACCGTGCTTGGTGACAATTGCACGATCGATTTCACAATACCGTGCTTGGTGACGAGCGCACGACCGACTCCAGAAGGCAATTGGAAAACTGGAACATTTTCTGAATACAACCTCCGATACAACTCTTCAACACCAAACTCTAGATTAAACAAAAACTGTACTGGCTTGGCTAAGAGTCGTAAAGGCTTAGATATGAAAGTAAAAAGCTCAGAACACTTTAGATAGAGAAGAGAAGAGATAAAATTGGATGATTTGGAAATATGAAAGTCCTTCTCTATTTATAGTATTTTTGGGGGACCGAACTCGGGAAGAGTTCGGGCAGAGTTCGGATGCTAAGATTTCGCATACGAACGTTGGATACAGATTTGGTGGAAACTAAAATTCAAATAACCTAGACCGAACTCGGACCGAACTCGGTCAGAGTTCTGCTCGGTCAGAATAATAAGGAATGGACCAAATTTGCATAGATTTTGGGCTTTTTGGAATTATGGACTTTTGGGATAAGTAGGTAGGCTTATGTTTGTTTGTGGACTGTGAATAACCTAAGCCAGTACCGATCCGATCAATCTCAAATTTTTCCTATACTCAATAAAAGAAAAAATATATAATAAATATGAAAACCAATAGCTCTTTTGATGACGTCTTTTTTCTAACATTGAAGACGCATTTTTCCTTAACGGAACCCCCAATACGAGGCCCCAAATAGGTCATTGGGCGGTTCAGAGATATCTTCTTGTATAACGTCGTCTTTGGACCATCAAATATTATTCATTGCATATGTTCTGGTTTGATCATGCTTACTGCTTGTCTGCAAGTACATGTTAGACGAACAAAATAATATAATGCAGTATGATATAAGCATAGCAATATGATATAGAATATTTAGGACAATGCTAAGTTTAAGTAGCAACATGATAGTGATTACATGAATATTAGTGACATCACTAGTTAAACTTAATTGATTAGCCATATTAAAAAATATGATGTAATCATTGGGCTAACAATACTCTCCCACACAAAAACACTCCACAAGCTGTAATTGTAGCTTCAAAAGTTGCACGCTCGGTCCCTCTGGTAGCGGTAAAGCAGCACAATGTGGAAGCGGCAGACAGTGGAAGTGGCAACATGGCAGCGTACGTTAATGCCATGTCAGAGGAAAACACCCTTAGGAAGCATGCTTTTTTTCTTTGGATATGCCCTTCCTAAGGGCGTTCTCCTTATTTTATTTTGTTTAGGTCGGTAACGAAGTTAACGGAGTTAAGAGTTCGCGTAACCTTTTTCCAGAATGCACTTCGAAAGAGCATTTTTTTGCTCAATCTGATTTTTTGAAACTTGATGCTCTGGATATAATTGTATAAACTTCCTATGAAAATTTTTGTTGTTTTTTTAGGACCGGTCCCATCCAAACTCAATTAAACTTATATTTCCATCAATCACTACTAAAATAAGTCAAATTAGCGAATTCAGCGAAGTCACTAATGGCTTAATAAATGATGCTAAAAAGTTTAGTGACGAACTAGCGACGTTTATGTCGTGTCACATAATAACTAGTCGTTTAATCATAAGACATCACTAAACATAGCATCCGCTACCTATTTACCGATGTTACCTACATCGCTATTATTCTCAGGATTAGTAGATGTTGGATGACGTACGCAACGCTAATTTACCAACATATATTTAGTCATTATTTCTTGTCAATGTTGGCCTATAAGTTAATAGTCGTACCTGATTTCGATAACAGAACAAGTTCTACTTCGATACAACAAATAATGTACCACCAAAGGGAGCTACATGACATGCCTGCAACAAGTCTTCACCAAATTGCCAAAGTTTACTAAACAAAATCTTTTTCAATTTATTATGCATTTCATATTTTATTGAGTCTAGAAAAAATATGTACATCAGACGTACTTGGACTTGGTTACTTTCTAGTTTATCCACCAAAGAGCCTACTAAATTCAATATTTGTTTAGTACACAAACGTATGACCATACCAAACCTAAAAGTCCACATGTCATGATTCGTGCCCGCATGATCGGGTACGAATGAGTGAGTTACGTCCAGCCTACACCGCAGCATCGACGGTAGAAAGCTGTGTATACTGTCACTATAACCACCCATCACAAATATATATCTAAATCACAAAGAAGAACAATAGTATCTAACAATGATAATACTTAATCACATGATATAATAGGAAGATAAAGCACAAAATATTATAAAGATAACTCAAAGTCACAAGTAGGAGAAATGCATAAATCAAATACAGTCAAAAAGTCCTAATCAAGTCTAGAGAAATAATCGACAAAAGCGCATCCAAAACATATCCCGAAGTATGATGATCAGGAGACAAATCCAGTCATGCCAAGTTAAATAGTCTAACTGAATGTAGATATCTAAAATAAACTGTTGAGGGATCAGCCCCATAGGTCTTATGTGCTCCATAATGTGTTGGACACATGGCCTCGTGCAAGGCAGTTTCATAACGGCTGATTACATCGACGGCGGGGTCGTCACACAGAAGTTCCAAGCAGAAACATTGAACATGCAACAGAAATTTAAAGCCAAAACACAAGTTATTCAAAAGAAGCTCTTTATTGATATTGAAACAAAGATTACCAAGGGCGCAAGGCCAAGATTACAAGTCTTTCAAGCTCACTTTTCTCTCATTACAAGTTCACTCTGCTCTCTCTCTCTCATCTCTCGATTACAATGCTTGAGACAGCGAAAACTTTGAAAGGCCATGTCCATACATTATGTCCTATATAAGTCTTGAGTCCGTACGGTCGCACGCTTCAAATTGCCAAGGAACTCCGTACCTCGACGCATCCAAGCGAGCTCCGCGCCACGAGCTTCTACCTGTGCCTGCATATGAAGACTATGTGGGTGTCAATACTTAACTGTACTGGTGGAGTGAGCTCCTCGCCCACCAATACGAAACTGACACGTTCATTTACTTTGTGCAATACAAGTCCCTTTCGATTTTCTTGCTAGTCTTGCATTAGGATCAGTTTTAAGACTACGACGTCTGACCAACTCGATGTGCAACGACATGGTCGTACTATGATGCTAACGTGTATATCGATTGAGGCAGTGCCTCATCGCTTATGCACTTGACCGAACTACAACTCGGGACGGCAGGTCGTGCCATACTCTATTCGTGACTTCAACATATTCGGGACAGTGCCTCGCTGAGGAGCAACTTATGCAAACTCGGTCGTGCCAGGACTTTCACTTAAACTCAAGTGCCTCTAGGCCAATTCTCGTGCCAACGATGTCAAGGGGGATGACTCGTGCGGGTCGTGCCTTTAGACCTTGCTTAGACTTGTTCGTGCTTCAAGATTGAGGCCGTGCCTCGCTAACTTATCAAGGCTTACCCATGCTACCGCCTTGCGGCCTATCTGTTCAACTCATAAACCAACTTAGGCAAGACATGTGAAACATAGGGTCGACTTTATGAACATCCCGATGCCATCTATCGTGCTAAGCACGGTGCCTATGCTGCAGCCCAGTCTTAGGCCCAGACATTATATTACCAACTGTACATACCTTCAAGTTCTAGACTCAATCCAAAGGCATACACGCAGTTTGCTACTATTTTGTCGACCCATCTACATGAGTGGTCACTAGCAATGTCAAGCTATATTGGATCTTTGGCTCACGGTGACCCCTTCACGTGGAGGTACGAACCCCACCGAATGGTCCCGTGGCATATACCATAACTGTTTACTTCTAACGAGTCGCACCGTCGTCGAAAGCCGTACGATATCTATTTTTTCCTCCTAGGCCGACTCGACCCGGCGCCCCGGCTATCGGTCGAGGGATTCCCCTTACGTACAAGTTGTCCAATGACCATGCAAGTCTCAACTTGATCTATCCTGTCCTTTCCTATTCATGACCATGCTTTCCATCTTTCTATCGAGACACCCAAGTAGCGGGACCGATCTCGTATACGAGACTTATCAAGATTTAGTGAGACTCCCAAGTAGCGGGACCGATCTCGTGTACGGGACTTATTCATGACCATGCTTTCCATCTTTCTATCGAGACACCCAAGTAGCGGGACCGATCACGTATACGAGACTTATTAAGATTTAGTGAGACTCCCAAGTAGCGGGACCGATCTCGTGTACGGGACTTATCAAGACTTAGCGAGACTCTCAAGTAGCCGGACCGATCTCGCATGAACGAGGCTTATCGAGACTTAGCGAGACTCCCAAGTAGCGGGACCGATCTCGCGTGAACGAGGCTTATCGAGACTCCCAAGTAGCATGACCGATCTCGACGACAACCAGTCGCTTGGACTTCCTTTGTCCGTGGCATACTCTTTGCTAAATTTACCGTGGCTCATACCTTAGGCAGGCCTGATTCTCTAGGCAATGCTATCGTTTAAATTATATACTTTATACGACGAGCCTTGTTCCCGATGGACTACACGACTTAACAACCGTAGATAGAATGGGACAATGGTAGAAATGGCTTTGATAGCCCAGCACAACACTTGTCCAACTTATTCAGGCAACGACTCGATGAGCAAAGGCTACGCCGAGCTACGCATCGAGAGGACGGGCCGTGCACGCGTTTGACTTAAACAACCAAGTTCTCGGGTGCCTAGACTTAAGCCAACAGCCTTGCAAGATGACTTAACTCATGGGACGTGCGAAGGCTATACCAAGCCTTGGACGACGGGACCATGCATACATTTTTAAGCATTTACGTAGGCGACGCCTATGACTTAGGCCAATACAAGCATTAGGGCAAAACGACGGGGCAGTGCATGCTTTATCAAGCATTCAAGCGGACGACGCCTATGACTTAGGCTTATTCGAGTGTCATGGCAAAACGACGGGACCGTGCATGCTTTATCAAGCTTTCGTACGGGCGACGCCTATGGCTTAGGCTTATTCGAGTGTCGGGGCAACTTAGCAACTTAGGCCAACTTTCTTCTCCCAAGCTATGGGACAAAGGATCGAGTGTCATTTGAAAGCACCCTGAGCTGACTTCTAAGCTGACCGTGGGACCATTTTCTATGTTCTTAGATATTTTGACCCATCAGGATTATTTCCTTAGCTATGTACTTTCGTAGCTTTTATATTAGCCTACTTGTGCAAGTTGAAATCATACGAGTTATTAAGTGAAGGCTAAGATGAGGTAAGTTCATCAAAACTACCCCACCTGAGCGAGGAGTCGCCTCGACCGAGCGAGCCTTCAAGCAGCCATTGCAAGGCTAAGTCCGAACGCCATCGGCGTTTCGATTCCTCCGATTGACTTTGCGGGACGGGGCACTACAACAAATACCACTCAGAACAAGTCTCGTCCTCGAGACTTTCCTGAAGGCAAGCCATCATGCCATTTCTATGGCTAAGACTTAATCTTACACACTCCGCCTACGCATTTCTTCGATTCCGAGCCACACTCGCACTATTATCAATCCTTCCTTTAACATGATTCCAAATTCCTCGACACTCTTCCATTTCTCAAGTCATGCTTGAACTCAACATATCACTTGGTTGGATCGTACATGCATTCCAGGCATCCCCAAAATACATGCATTTAGCCAAACCGCATGATAGAGAATTCATCATTTTCACTCGAGTTGTATCGTGCACATACTCAGGCATCCCTGAAATATATGCATGTCAGCTGAATCTCGTGAGGGGTGTTCCTATATTCTTGATTCACTCTATCCATCCATTCAAATCCTCAAGATCAATCGTTCGATTGCTACCTCTTGAAACAGGGACATCTCGCCTAACCGCTAGTCCATTTCTCAAGGCTAAGTCAATGTCAGGATTGGAATCATAGTTCCCCAACAATAATGCCAATACTGACTCCAATCCTAGGGTCAAACCATAGTCGGTAGTACGGGGTTTTCTACCCAAGCTTGCGTCACTCAGATTTCTGAACATCGAGCATGATCACCTAATTCGCATCAAGGCACTCGTTGCGCATATTCGAATCCGTTCAATCACCAATTCTAACCAATTCATATATTCGGTCATGAGGTCGTCTAGCTCAACAATATATTGTGCCCCAATTTCACCCGAGTCCGATTATCTACGGTGGTTCATGAATCACCATGCAACGCTCCCGCAGAATAATCATTCTCATCGGGACGTAACTCTTGCTTGAGTCTAGACTAATTCATACTCGATACGCGGATTGTACCTACTCAATCCTCAAGCTCAATCATCAAGCACACCGAGATGTTCTCGAGTCCACCTTCACGTCAAACCATAAGTCAAAGCATATGATTTGCCAAGCCATGCAAGTTCGATCACTCCCGCTATATGAATCACCATACCAGCGCTCACGAGGAGTGATCGCCCTAATCGGCACGACGCATGTGCGGGACTGGAGTTGCGCTCGCATAAGACAAAGACGTCAACATTATGGTTGTCAATGAAGCAAATCCAAATATTTTGTTTTCCTCCAAGTCAAGATCTCGGTTCGATAGTCTGACCGTCATTCGTTCAACTAGAAAATCCTCGAGCCAAGTTTATCTTTTCCTCGACACATTTTAACATCCCGAGTATAGCATCTATTGGAACAATGACATTTTACATGATTATCGTTCCTTGAATCAGAGTACTCCCGAGTTATCGCACATCGATCTTTGATACGCCTCAATACTATCGACGATGTACGTAACCTGACGATCTTCCTTTGTAATGAACTTCGAGTTATGCAACTGATGCTATTATCCGAATTGGATATTCCACAATCTCTTCGATATTCAAGATTAAGTTCGATCGCTATTCCTCAAGCTAGTTTTAAGATCGTTGTCCAAAACACAAGTCGTATTTCATTTGACTAAATCGAAAATCGTACGTGTGATTTACTAGATTTCCTTAATTGAGACATTCACTTGTTTAATCGATCCGAATCATTTTCTAACTCACGTTGCCCATTCACAAGTTGTCTAGTGACATCTCGTTCGGGACTTTCGAAGTCATGACCAACTAAGCGTGACACGTTCTAAGGCTTTGCACGATCGTATCGCCTCGTCGACATACTCGTTGTTACTCGTAATCCTCGATTTTCGCTCGAATGATTTCTAAGACAAACCATACACCACTCGAATTCGAGCCATTCGATATAGTACTCAATCATGTTCGCATCATTCGCTAAGACATCTTTTAGATTCGTTCGACGAATCCCTATTGTAATCGCTTATGTCGTGTCGATGTACTAAGTCGTTCGCCCTATTCCTCAAAATCCAAATCCAGTCTTTCATGTACGCCTAAGCGTTAGTTCGATAGCGTTCCTATCGATATACACTCTAAGTGTATCTCCGTTCCCGATCGAGCGATACTTAATATTGCTCGTGACTCGTTTGTACCATAAAGTCGAGGTCCATAATGTGCGGCACAACTTAGCCAAAAGGCCGTGTGCACTGCTATCCCATGTGGAAAATATTTCAAGTTTGTACGCTCAATTGCTAATGTCGACATAGGACTATTTGGGCACATATGCGACTTGCTAACTTTAGCATGTGTCTTCCATCGAGTCAAGTTTGACATCGTTCGGCACAAAGGCCTATCGATGCATTCGATTGAACGCTTGTACGAGCTTTTAAAAATAGTTAGACTTATTGTATGGACATGCCGAGGGATATTTGAGAGAGAGCGCACATTTCTTTTACATGAACGAGCTTTCAAAACTAAAAAATTTAACTTGAGTCCAAGTACGTAAAGCCGTGCTCTGATATCATTATGTCACGCTCCGCTCCCGTAGGAGCAATCGTCCTCGCTAAGGCGTGATGCCGCACGAGCCTAGATTGTGCTCAGGCAAGGCAGTTTCATAATGGCCGATTACATCGACGGCGACGGTGTCGTCGCACAGAAGTCCCAAGCAGAAATATTGAACATGCAGCAGAAATTTAAAGCCAAAACACAAGTTATTCAAAAGAAGCTCTTCATTGATATTAAAACAAAGATTACAAAGGGCACAAGGCCAAGATTACAAGTCTCTCAAGCTCACTTTTCTCTCATTACAAGTTTACTCTGCTTTCTCTCATCTCTTGATTACAATGCTTGAGGCAGTAAAAAATTCGGAAGGCCATGTCCATACATTATGTCCTGTATAAGTCTTGAGTCTGTGTGGCCGCACGCTTCGAGTCACCAAGGAACTCCGTGCCTCGACGCATCCAAGTGAGCTTCACGCCACGAGCTTCTACCTGTGCGTGCACATGAAGACTGTGTGGGTGTCAGTACTCAACTGTACTGGTAGAGTGAGCGCTTCGCCCACCCGTACGAAACCGACACATTCATTTACTTTGTGAAATACAAGTCCCTTTCGATTTTCTTGCTAGTCTTGCCTTAGGATCATTTTTAAGACTACGACGTCTGACCAACTTGATGTGCAACGATATGGTCGTGCTATAATACCAACGTGTATATCGATCGAGGCAGTGCCTCATCACTTATATACTTGACCGAACTACAACTCGAGACGGCAGGGTCGTGCCATACTGTATTTGTGACTTCAACATATTCGGAACAGTGCCTCGCCGAGGAGCAACTTATGCAAACTCGGCCGTGCCAGGACTTTCACTTAAACTCAAGTGCCTCTAGGCTAATTCTCGTGCCAATGACGTCAAGGGGGACGACTCGTGCGGGTCGTGCCTCTAGACCTTGCTTAGACTTGTTCTTGCTTCAAGATTGAGGCCGTGCCTCGCTAACTTATCAAGGCTTACCCATGCTATCGCCTTGCGGCCTATCTGTTCAACTCATGAACCAACTTAGGCAAGACATGTGAAACATAGGGTCGACTTCATGAACATCCCGACGCCATCTATTGTGCTAAGCATGATGCCTATGCTGTAGCCCAGTCTTAGGCCCAGACATTGTATTACCAACTAGACATACATTTAAGTTCTAGACTCAATCCAAAGGCATACACGCAGTTTGCCGCTATTTTTCTGACCCATCTATATGAGTGGTCACTATCAATGTCAAGCTATATTGGATCTTTGGCTCATGGTGACCCCTTCGCGTGGAGGTGCGATCCCCATCGAATGGTCCCGTGGCATATACCGTAATGGTTCACTTCTAACAAGTCGTACCGTCGTCGAAGGCCGTACGGTATCTGCTTTTTCCTCCTAGGCCGACTCGATCCCGGCGCCCCGGCGATCGGTTAAGGGATTCCCCTTGCGTGCAAGTTGTCCAATGACCATGCAAGACTCAATTCGATCTATCCAGTCCTTTCCTATTCATGACCATGCTTTCCATCTTTCTATCGAGACTCCCAAGTAGCGGGACCGATCTCGTATGCGGGACTTATCAAGACTTAGCGAGGCTCCCTAGTAGAGGGACCGATCTCGTGTTAACGAGGCTTATCGAGACTTAGCGAGACTCCCAAGTAGCGGGACCAATCTCGCGTGAACGAGGCTTATCGAGACTCCTAAGTAGCGGGACCGATCTCGGTGATAACCAGTCGCGTGGACTTCCTTTGTCTGTGGCATACTCTTTACTAAATTTACCGTGGCTCGTGCCTTAGACAGTCCTGGTTCTCTAGACAATGCTATCGTTCAAGTCATATACTTTATACGACGAGCCTTGTTCTCGAGGGACTACGCGACTTGACAACCGCAGATAGAGCGGAACAATGCTAGAAATGGTTTCGATAGCCCAGCACAACACTTGTCTAACTTATTTGGGCAACGACTCGACGATCAAAGGCTACGCCGAGCTACGTATCGAGAGGTCGGGCCATGCACGCGTTCGACTTAAACAACTAAGTTCTCGGGTGCCTAGACTTAAGCCAACAGCCGTGCAAGATGACTTAACTCGCGGGACATACGAAGGCTATGCCAAGCCTTATACGATGGGACTGTACATGCATTTTCAAGCATTTACGTGGGCGACGCCTATGACTTAGGCTAATACAAGCGTTGGGGCAAAACGACGGGACAATGCATGCTTTATCAAGCATTCAAGCGGGCGACGCCTATGACTTAGGCTTATCCGAGTGTCGGGGCGAAACGACGGGACCATGCATGCTTTATCAAGCTTTCGTGCGGGTGACGCCTATGGCTTAGGCTTATTCGAGTGTCGGGGCAACTTAGCAACTTAGGCCAACTTCCTTCTCCCAAGCCACGGGACGAAGGATTGAGTGTCATTTGAAAGCACGCTGAGCCAACTTCTAAGCAGACCGTGGGACCATTTTCTATTTTCTAAGTCATTCCGACCCGTCGGGATTATTCCCTTAGCTATGTGCATTCGTAGCTTTTATATTAGCCTACTTGTGCAAGTTGAAATCATACGAGTTATTAAGTGAAGGCTAAGATGAGGCAAGTTCATCGAAACTATCCCACCTGAGCGAGGAGTCGCCTCGACCGAGCGAGCCTTCAAGCAGCCGTTGCAAGGCTAAGTCCGAACGTCGTCGGCATTTCGATTCCTCCGATTGAATTTGCGGGATGGGGCACTACATTATTGTTTAAAAATGTTATCCAGTTAGGATTGGAGTGAAGCACATTTCTAATAGC
Organism: Iris pallida; assembly: GCA_029216955.1. Classification (NCBI taxonomy): domain Eukaryota; kingdom Viridiplantae; phylum Streptophyta; class Magnoliopsida; order Asparagales; family Iridaceae; genus Iris; species Iris pallida. The sequence continues at coordinate 19,857,498 of JANAVB010018199.1, read as the reverse complement.
AGTTCCAGTACATGATAAATACTAGTAAATAATAGTAAGATACATGATGAAAAAGGAATCATGCTATAGTAAAGAACATGTAGTAAAATTGCTAATTAGAGATAGTAAATAAGGTTATGTATGTAATGCCCTGCTCCGTGAGAAGGCATTTGGTTGGCTTGTTGGATTCGATCAGAATGTTGGACCGTAACTTGTGTTGACAATAAAAAGTATTAAGAATGATGCAGTCTGTCTAAGTTAGCCGGATTGGACGAGTTATGAAACATAGCTCGCTGGTGTGGCTATGTCAAGTGGAGAATATCATGCTTTGTGTCAAACTATCTCTGGAGGACCCGTTCAACATATATATGATCGAAAAAGGAAGACCCTTTGTACAAGTGAGTGGAATTGTCCCTTCTCCTATACTCTTTCACGCTTAATAAAATAAATTATTACATTGTTATATGATGTCCCTTAATGTTCCATTCTTTAGTTGCCGAAATAATAGATTTGCTTATGCTGAGAACCATTGAGATGAATGATATATGAATATTGAATTGCCACTGTAAATCACACAATAGAAATAAATTGATAATGTTGCTTATATTTAATGATGCTGAAATGAATTAGACACTTGAATAATAAAATGCTCATGTGAATGATATATGAGAAATGAATTGGCAATGCTATTAACACTATGAAATGAATAAAGAATGTCCCTGTGAGAAATAAAATGTTATTTATTCCTTATTGGAAGGAATGGTGTGAGAAATATTGTGATGTGATGAAATAAGAATAAAAAAATGATGAGGCTTGGGATCATTAAGATCACCAAGTGTAGAAATGATATGAAATGATTAGTCGTTGAACACTGTTTGGATAAATTGAGATGATGAAAGTTAATTTGCCATGCCTTTATGTTTATCGAGTCATATATGCATTCACATGGTCATAGACGTATTTGTGCACAAGTTTGGGTGAGTTTCTCTGAACGGTATCTGGGGCACTGGGACCGAACCGACCTAGGGGAAATGTTAACGTACTTTGGTGGCATAGGGTAATTGCGGGACATTCCACGAGGGTTGCTACCTGCAATGAAATGGCGCATAGCATTTACCTTTGAAGTCCACATATTGGTATTGTGACACATTCAATGAGGCCAGCAACCTACTTTTAATGGTGCGTCACAATGCTTTGGGATGTCCTTTATGGTAAACTTGTAATATTTTGCAAACTTGTTAATATTAAGCGTTCAAAATATTAGGGTTCGGTCCAGCGTCCTCTTCCTCTTCCTCCGCTCCTCCTCCTCTTCCTCTTCCTCCGCTCCTTCCATTTCCCCTCTCTTCCTCCTCTTCCTCTTCCTCCGCTCCCATGCTCAAAATTAGGGTTCGGTCCAGCGTCCAGGCCTAGGGTTAGGTACGAAATTACAACTCTTTCTTATTCTACTTTTTTTGGTTACTGATACATATATTATTTTCTTGTCAGGTTCGACTTCTTGTCAGGCATTTCTTCCTGGAGCGGAAGAACCTCATCAGGCATCCTCCCCAACGACCTTTGCTGAAGACGACGAGATGGCCCAGGAAGTTGTCAAAGCTTTCTATTCTGTCCGGAAAGTAAAGCTTCCTGGAGTTCTGAATCGGAACGCCGCCTTTGGCCCTGTGAAGGTTGTTGCTGAATGCCAAGTGGCGGCCCTTGAGAGCATCGCCGGCTATGAAGAGCGGGCTAATGCTCTGAGGAGGGTTCTGAATGATCTGGAGGGTCAGGTGGCCAGATTCTAGAATGCCAAACAACGAAGCCCGACGTCGCTGTTCCGTGTAGAAGACGAGGCTTTGATCGCGGCTCTCGCGGAGGAGGAGGCTACTTTCCGAGCAAGAAAGGATGCCCTCGCTCAAGAGATCATTGAGTTGGCTGATCAGTATGAGCAGTTCAACGCTGTGAGTGAGGCACGTGCTACTTCGAAAAATAAGATGGCTATGCAGATTACTGAGAAATATAATCATATTGTGCAGATCCAAAGTGAGATTACTCAACTAGAGGCCAGCTTGAGGGAAGCGACGTCTGAACATGAGGACTATTTTGCTCAGGATGCCATGACCGCCACAACTTTCGACCACTTAAAAGTACAGCTAGTAAAGTTGGAGGGAGAGCACATGAATCTAATCCCCTTCCAGGATGAAGCTGCTCGTCAAGAAGAGACACACGGCCATGCTACCGCGAAGTCCGAAGCCGAAATTGCGGCTCTAAGGGATAGTATCAATCGATTGTGTATCCCTTAGAGATTTTTTTATTTTGTAACTATTTTTTTAGCCGTCAAGACTCTTGTATCTTTTCTCCCTCTTATGATAGATGTTTTTAATAAAGAATCAGTTAGCTTTCAAAATTTATTATGTAGTTTTGTGAAATATCAGAACTAGTGGTAATATGGACATAGTAAGGATATTCCTGGTGGGTATTCCGCTGGAGAACTTGATGTGGACCTATTATCCATTTTATATTCAGGGTTCTTGAATATAGATAATAAGCTGAAAGAAGCTGCTAATAGAGGTAATATAGACGTAATAGCAGAGGATGTTCTATATCTGACCAGAGGTAATATGGACATGGAAGGATATATAACATTAGGTAGGAGTGGATAATTCAGAGGTAATATGGACGTGATTATCCTTGATGAATGCTTTGTTCAGATGTTATATAAACGTGGCAAAACGTTTCTTAATCATCCCACTGGGGAAATAATTATCGTAAAACAATTCAGGGGTAATATGAACGTGACTTGTTTTTGTCAGACCGAGTTTGGACAGAGTCAAAAATAGAAATGATTCCACTGGGGAATCTTTTTAGAGGACCTATTATCTATGGCATATTCAAGACTCTTAAAATACAGATAATAGTTCGATAATTTTTTCGAATTACATAAATATTGTACTATATATTTACATGATTAAATCATGGTATATGTGAACGCTGTTACATATAATGTTTCTTCAGGAACTTGCCGTTGATCCGCATCATGAGCAAGTCACCATAAGGCTTGGTTAGTCGATACGCACTGTTAGAATACACAGATTCTATAACGAAAGGACCTTCCCATTTAAGCTAGAATTTTCCTTTTGTCTTGTGCGTCATGACTATTGGTCTTCTCACTGCTAAGACTAGATCACCAACTTGGAAGATTCTTTCCTTCACATTTTTATTGAAGGCTCTGGAAAGGCGTGCTTGGTATAGCTCAATACGCTGCTGAGCTAATAAGCATTTTTTGTCTAGCGCTTCGAGCTCCTGTAGTCGCAGACGGTAACTTTCTTCGTCAGTCAACTCACTGGCTAAGGCTACTCGAAGAGAGGGAATCTGGATTTCTAGGGAAAGAACTGCTTCACTCCCATAAACCAGAGAGAATGGTGTATTGCCTATTGGAGTCTGGACCGTTGTACGATAGGCCCAGAGACATTCGTCGAGCTTCTCATTCCAATCGCGCTTGTTTGAAGACACGAACTTCTTAAAAATTTTAATGATAGTTTTATTGAAGGCTTCTGCTAACTCATTAGCCGCTGGATTGTAGGCAGTAGAGACTACATTCTGGATTCGATTCTTATCGCAGAACCGATAGAATGCTTGGCTCGTGAATTGTGGACCATTATTATGGATGATCCTGCCAGGTAGGCCGAAGAGATAGATAACGTGATGTTTGATGAAATTGATTACGTTTGACGTCTTTACTTCGGTGAGCGGTATAGATTCTGCCTATTTGGAGAATTAATCAGTTATAGCTAGGATGAACTGATGTCCTCTGGAATATAGCGGGCTGATTGGGCTTATGACGTCCATACCGCAGGTTTTAAAAGGCCAAGATGCAGCCGTTGGGTGTAGAAACTCCAAAGGTTGATGAATGAAGTCAGCATGGAACTGACAAGCTATACACTTCTTTGCATATTCAATAGCGTCTGCTATCATCGTGGGCCAATAATAACCCATTCGTCTGAGACAATCTTGTAATTTGGGGCCTAGTTGATGTGCACCATAAACTCCGTCGTGAGCCTCACGAAGTACATGTTTGGCTTCTGTGTCTGATAAACATCGTAACAGTAGCCTATCGTAAGAGTGTCGGTAGAACATTTTGGTAGCTGTATCATAGTAAAATCTGAGGGATCGCCTTTGGACAGATACTACTTCATTTGGGTCCTCATGGAGGATTCCATAGATGGCGCAGTCTATGAAAGGAAATCTTCAGTCTTTAACGTCGACGTTTGTTTCCGTTGTGTAACTGTGATGAATATACAAGGCATCTTTCACACAGAATAGTTTTCGACCAGAAACTATGATCGACTGCTGAGTATTGGTAGGAACGGTCAAGGAAGCAGCAAGATCAGCTAAAGCATCTGCTTCTATATTCTGTAGTCGAGGCACGTGCTCGATGAAGAATCCAGCGAAAGTAGAAGCCAATTTGATTGTTGCTTTGTGATATGGGATGAGATCTTCGTTACGAACTTCATAATCCCCTCGGACCTGACTAACTATTAGCTTGGAATCGCCGTAAGCTTCTAGGTAGTCAACTCCTAGTTGTTTTGCCAGTTGAAGGCCGATCAATAGGGCATTATATTCGGCCATGTTGTTGGTGCAAGGTTCCACGAGAGAATATGCACGATGTATAACCAGATGGTCGGGTGACCCAAGTACGATGCCTACTCCGGCCATGATATTTCTTTTAGGTCATGTTCTTGATGCACCATCAAAGAACATTCACCAAATGGGGATTTCCTCAGTTGCGGTGTTAGACTCCACTACTTTATCGGAGATTTCATCATAGAGTTTGGAAGATTCTGGCACTGGATGAGCTGCTAGGAAATCAGCTAACGCTTGGCCTTTTACTTCCTTCTGAGAAACGAACAACATATCGTATGGACTCAACAGCATTGCCCATTTAGCTAAATGGGAATTAAGAGAACCCGGTTTAGTCATGAGTATTCTGAGAGGATTGACTTTAGATATGATGTGGATAGTCTGCCTAGACACATAGTGGCGTGTCTTCGGGATAGCAAATACCAGTGCAAGACATTCCTTTTCTACAGGTGTGTATCTGTGCTTCGCATCTGTCATGACCCGCACCCTAGAGTAAGGGCACGAGAACGTAACAACGCTCGGCCTACGCCGCAGTGCCGACGGTAGAACGCTGTCCTAGGTCTCATGCATCTAACAATATAAGGATAAGCAGTTTATACTCCCCGAATGGGGGTGACATAGCAGAATGTAAACTCAATCACATCTAGGGTAGAGCATAATGGAAGATAGATAAAATATGAAATTCAAAAGAAATACAACACATAGAAGTCTAAGTATCTAAGATACACAACCCAGAAATACATCACAAAACTCAAATACAGAAATCCATAAATACAACTCAAGACAACTGAAAATAAACTGAGCCAAATCCTAGCTACCTATACAACCTCTACTGTGTCTCCTCTAGGCTAGCAGGCAACCTCCATGCTATCTGTAAAATTTATCAACAGGTCCAGTCAGGACAGGAGGGAGCACAGTATATCTCAACAGTTCGTAGCAGGTTAGAAAATATAATCATGCAGTAAAGTAAGATACAAGTACTGAAAGAAATGATGTATGTAAACAGAGAGAGCTGTAATAGAAATATCTACTATAAATAGAGACTAACAGTGGCTAGTGAGTCAGAGTACAATATAGACATGTAAATGGCATAGGAGATTATGATAAGACACTATGGAAAAGATTCTGATAAGATACTACGTGGATATTATTCACATGTCTACTTCTACTCCCCCGTACCCCCAATCAATACACAAGGATCCAACCAGGTTATGTTATGATTCCATACAAAGGCCCCCGAAGGGTGATACATAGATGTCCCATAAATGGGGATTCTAGGAGATTCTAGGATACCCAGTAAATGGGATAAGAGATTCTAGGAGACTCTGTGATCATAAGAGTATATGTCACAAGTGATCAAAGAACCAATGAAGCATAGTGATACGCCATGTAAGTGAAATGCACAGAACATGTAGTACCCGATGCTCCCTAAGGATAACATCTCAAGAAGGGATCCATATAGTACCAATCCGTGTGACCAACGTGACAGTACAAGTAAAGTAATTTAATGCAGGAAATAATTCTAAGCAGGATATGAAATGATCAGAGAATGTACTCGCCTGATAACCTGAACAGCTGATAAGTATAGGGGGGTCCAACTGAAGCCACAGAGTCCTATTTAAAGCAACACAGGTTACAAGGTGTTCAAGCTATAATAAATAAATCTCTACAAGCAATCCATATTATCCTAGGTTCTTCTAAGTCAAAACAACTCTAGGTCAACTCCGGCCAATAATCTAGTCAAACTAGGTCAAGTGTTGACTTACAGTTGACTTTGGGTCAACTGGTCAACTGTGGTCTAACAGGGTCAATTCTAGTCTAATTATTAAAGATATAAAGTGCACTTCGTTATTTGTACGTCGAAACTTACGACACGCAAATCGAGATAAGATGATCAACGGTAAAGTTGATAATCTTATTATAGTGATCCACGTGTCTATTTTGTCAATTTCAACAATGTGAGATCACTGGAATTGACTGAGCTCAGTTTCGTTGTACTAATCCCGAAATACGAACACTATAAGAATTAATTATTATTTAATTATAAAAAGGTTAAACTCAGAGAAATTATCAACAAACATTGTCGGATGATGAAATAAACATCGTCAACGTGTCCAGAATAATCAAATTAGCTAGGATAGCCTACCCATCGGTCCAATATGGATACAAGGGCAAAAAGGTAATTTCGGGGCAAAACGGTGTCCGCGTCGGAGCTGTTTTGTACCGAAAAATGTGCACGAAAATAAGTCTATAAAATATAACAAATTATATGTCCACGAAACCAGAATGACGATACGAACCCAACGGTATCTCCAGAATTGGATTCCGTTGACCCGATCTCAATTTGGTCTGTTGACCAGAACTTGGAATTCCGGTTTGCACAGAAATGTCGGAGCCATTGTTCTCAAAACTCAGCAAACTACATGTCAACGAGTCCAGAATGACGATATGAACTCAACGGTATATCCGGAATTGGATTCCGATGAGCCGATCTCAAAATGACCCGTTGACCCGGATATTGGTATCCGACTTGCACCGAAATGCGTGCCGGATCCAATGTCCATTAAAACCTAGCAAATTATATGTCAACGAATCCAGAATGACGATACGAACTCAACAGTATATCCAGAATTGGATTCCGATGAGCCGACGTCAAAAAGTCTCGTTGACCCGGACTGTTGGACCCACTTTGCACCAAAAAACGTGCCAGGGCCCACGTCCTCCAAATCTAACAAATTTTATATGAAAATATGCCAGAACGACGCCACGAGTCTAATGGTGGTGTCAGAAATGAAATCTGGAGTCCCGTGTTCAAAAATAGAATTTTACAAGTTGGAAATTACGAATTCGGACGACCATCTTTGGCGTCGAATTCAACCAATCAAACAAGCTCACAATGAAACAAAACTGGAGGGATAGCAAGAGGGTTATACCAGCCTCATACAAGAACCGGTAGCACGCCAAATGGAGCTACGGTGGAGGAGATACAAGCTGACGAAGTTGACCCCGCGAAATTGTCCAAAATTAATATAATTTAAACGGTCAACTTGGTGGCCGGTTTTGATGTATCAAACGACAAAATCAATGGATGAAAATTGACAGGGGTGAAGGTAGATATACCGAGATTGTGACAGAGCAAAGAAATCGCCGATCCAACGGTCGGATTCCCGAGAAAACTTGTGCAAAGTCGCTGCGACGGAGCGCTAAAATGGACTTGGTTCCGCACGCGTCACTACGGAACTTTGTGCGAAACGCACGAATTGCCTCGACGGTGCGTCCCGGAGGACGGTGGCAGCCATAGAAGAGCTCGCCGGAGTGGGGCGGACCCGCGTGGGGGTCGCCGGAGCTACGGTGGCCGACGACGGTGCGCGGCCAGCGCTGTACGCGTGCGCGGCCTGGCGCGGCTGGTGCACGCAAGCCGCCGTGCACTGCTGCGGTGCAGCGATGCTCGCCTGCCTGGCCCGACGGAGGCTGCACGGTGGTCAGGCACAGTGAGGGGCGGCTGTGCGACCACGGCGGCGGGCGGAGGATTGCTGTGGTGGAGGTGGTGGCGTGGATGATGGTGGTGATGGCTAATGTGATGGTGGTGGCTAAAATATGGAGAAGAAGGAGGAGGAAGGAGGTGCTGGTGGTCGACGGCCGGCCAGGGTGGCCGACGGCGAGGCTGGGCCGAGCTCGGCCTAGGTAGAAGGAGGTCGGGCTCGGCCACAGGCTGCTGGCTGGTGTGTTGGTTGTGTGGAAAAAAAATTTTATTAGAAGGAGAGAGAAAGAGGTAGGAAATTAATGGGAAGAGAGAGTGTGTGGGTTCTTTCCTAAAGCAGAGACACAATATGGGGATTAGGGCCAGCCACATGGCTAGGAGTTTGTGGGAGTTGTCATGAGGAGATTGAATGGCTAGGATTAAAAATAGGAGAATCCAAAGGCTAGGGTTAATTGTAAGAAAATTGGCCATTCCTATGGAGATTTTTAATAAACAGAAATTTTCTATTAAATATTAAAAATAGGTAGAATGAGTATTTAATATTTTTCAAGGATAATGAGGCTGAGGGTGATGGTGATGGATAATAACATGGAGCTGGGGTTGGGTTCAGTCAAGCCGGGTTGGATCAAAATCGGACATTGTGCAAAAATTGAATAAAAATAGGTGTTGAAGATCATGGGTAAATAAGTAGCACATGGGGATTCCAATAAATGGCACACAAGTGGCATGCGGATAGTAGGCTCAATGTAGGCCATGTCCATAATTGGGGCTGACTGGTTTTGGTCGACATGGTACCCACAAATCAAGTTGGAAAATAAATGTGATACCGTTGGGTGAAATAAAATAGGGTCACGCGTCAGGAAAGTTGTTGGAAGCAAATGGAGCACAAAATGGCGTGTCTGAGTGGGACACGAAGGTCATGGATGAAGAGCGTCTCGAGTAGATCACGCATGATAAGTTAGTTTTAAGAAAATAACTGGTCTTGTGCTCCCAAATTAAAAGTCACGGTAACGTGCTAAAAATGATCAAGGAAAAGAGTGGAAAAATTAATTAATAATCAAATGGTCTAAATCGACCCGAAGTTGTGCGAAGCAAAAAGAGTACAAGGGAACAAGTTTGGATGGGACACTATATACCGTCATGAAGGCAATCATGTCCACTTCAAAACTCATGAAGAAGGTTTCCAGAGTTGAACATCCCTGACACTCTAAATATCAATGGCACGGGAAAGTACACTTAAGGATAAATAACAGAATAATTTATTTATCAAAACTAAATCAATCAGAAAAATTTAAAAAATCAACCCGAAATTCAGGGTGCTCACATCCTACCCACCTTATAAAAATTTTGTCCTCGAAATTAAAATTGTTCATACTCCTTCTAGGTCAAACCCCCACAATCAAGTCCCAGAACTTAAACAAATCATACCATAAAAAAGGACGGCATACAGGGTCATGGCACACGGTGGTAGTGAAAGTCTCATCTAGGTATACTAGTGATGCTAAACCAAAACAGTCATGGGGTATCAAACACACAAGCAATCTAGGGTGCTAAACTAGAAAAGATACAGAAATAACAAATCATCAAAACTGTAAGGCAGTCTACCATCCTATGTAAAAACTGGTACTTATCATAAAAATAAAGAAAGGTAACTACCAATTATCTATAAAGGGTTCAGAAAAATCAAAATCAAAAGTTAAGGAATGAAAGTCACTTACACGAAAATCCAATAACAATATATATTAAGAATATTTAGTCTCGATACGATCTAAGTTGATCAAATTGGAGAAATCAAGATTTGGGCAATATGGAGGACAGGTTCAACAAAGTCTGAGAACGAGCATACGGGGATGTAGATTCAGGTCACAATCAAATTTAATTCAATTGAGTACAACCCAAGATATTAATATAATAAGAAAAGATAATCGAAGTCGATTTGGTCGTGATTAAGGAAACTAGGATTCAATGATATTGAAAAACCCTTTTAGAGAAAACAGAAAAAGATTTCATACGAAGTCAGTAAATCATCTCTCTCTAATACTATCAGTTTATCATTTGCCAAACCATATTTTTTTTTTCACAAGTCCCAATATGAAAATCAACCTTCATATGACCATCATCGAAGTTTTATAACCTTCAGTCATCTAAACCTTTACCGTGATCACCATAGACAAAATTTCTAACTTCTAAAATATTTTTCACGAAACATACCCGTCTTATTTAGGGGTCAACACTTATTTATTTAATCAAAATTTTAAATTCCTTCACCTCGTTCTAAATTAGATCCGAAACCTCTAAATCCAGTTTATGAAATTCTTGAACTTGTTTAAATCGAGTCTCGTGTTTACTAAACTCCACTACCACTATGTCACACAAAATTTATTCTTATTTATAAATCAACCTTCATATTTTCTTCAACGTTCACCTTCAAATATTATCCTTTTGAATTCTATAATTTTCTCCCAATCATCTAAAATAATTTCTATAACGTAAAATCCTTGTGTTCTCTCTGTCTCTAGTCACCCTCTTACAATATCTAGTTCAATTTCGCATAATCACTGAATACAATAAAATTCTCCCTTTCTTTCTTTTTTATTTCTAAATTTCTACATAGCCTCAGAGTAAAAGTTTTCCAGAATCAATAACCAAGATTTTCTAAGTTCTCAAAACTAGGTTGACCTTGAACATCCTCATTAGTTTTGAAATACATCCATGAATTATTCATAACCAACTTTCTGTGATTGTTTCTAAATTGATAACATTTATCCCTCGATTTTATTTTAAACCTTTACCACATCTCCATTTCAAATTTTTCATATTGACATCCAACATTCTGATTCCTACAAAATCATCCTATGATAACCAATTACGTCATTTTTGACCTAGATGATTCACGTCACCTCCTCAACATTTCTCAGAGAAAACGATATAAAGATTCAGGGGTTCAAGTACAGCTGACAGAATGTGATACGAGACGGAGTTGATATAATCAGGACAGGTATATAAGACAAGGAATGATGGTAATAAAAATATTGGCAGGAAAAAAATGATAATAGAATATGTTCTGCTTATCTGTTTAAAAGAGGAACCTATTTTTTTGAAACCAGAATTATAATACCAAATCCAAAATAAGGCCTAGCAAAATCATTGATTTATTGTATTAAGAAGAAATAAATTATGTAAGAAGTTACACAAGGTTTATAAAACAGCTAAAGCTACTCCTAAGTTAAATAATGAGAAGCAAAACAAAGCAAACAAATAATAATAATAATAATAAAAAATTTTTTGAAGGACTGGAACAAAAGTAGAGAAAACATGTTCAAAAATATTTAAGGTACAATCTGATAATCATATGCGTCTATCCAAAATCATGGTACTATAAATCCTCGTCATACTAGTAAGAAAGGCTACGATAATCACAGAGTCCTCGACTTAGGCACATAGCTCTAGAATCATGGTATTTAACATTTTCGCGATGCCGCTAGCTTGGCTGCGAAAACCTTAAATTTCTACACCCGAGAAATATATCCAAAATCAGACTATATGTCCTCACCATGCTGGCTAATGTGACTATAGAAGACTAGATTCCATAATTTAGATAACCTAGCCCATATAATTTCATCTTGACAAAAATTAAATTAAATCAACAATGAATACCCAAAAATCAAATTTATCAACGAACATCAAGATTCAAAAATGAACAAAAATCCTTCAAATCATATAAATACAAAATCGGATGCTACAGCTAACATCAAGATTCAAAATTCAACAATCTTCCATCAAAATCAATAAATACAAACTCAAATTCAACAATAATCCATCAAAATCAAATTCAACAACAGAAAATAAAGATAAATCAAATCAAAGAAAAGAGAGCTTTCAAATCGAAGTTAAATAAGATTCTCAAGGGTCGTCCCAGGAATCTCTCAAGGGATCCTAACTGTGATTGAGTATCTTCAAAAATATATCCTAATCCTGCTGCAGGCTGTAGTGGCACTCTAGTTCGAATACCACTACACAAACTCGACCTGCATGGGCTACCACTAAAAATGTGTCACGACCCTCACCCTAGAGTAAGGGCACGAGAACGTAACAACGCCCAGCCTACGCCGTAGTGTCGACGGTAGAACGCTGTCCTAGGTCTCATACATCTAACAGTATAAGGATAAGCAGTTTATACTCCCCGAATGGGGGTGACATAGCAGAATGTAAACTCAATCACATCTAGGGTAGAGCATAATAGAAGATAGATAAAACATGAAATCCAAAAGAAATACAGCAGATAGAAGTCTAAGTGTCTAAGATACACAACCCAGAAATACATCACAAAACTCAAATACAGAAATCCATAAATACAACTCAAGACAACTGAAAATAAACTGAGCAAAATCCTAGCTACCTATACAACCTCTACTGTGTCTCCTCTAGGCTAGTAGGCAACCTCCATGCTATCTGTAAAATTTATCAACAGGTCCAGTCAGACATGAGCGAGCACAGTACATCTCAACAGTTCATAGCAGGTTAGAAAATATAATCATGCAGTAAAGTAAGATACAGGTACTGAAAGAAATATTGTATGTAAACAGAGAGAGAGCTATAATAGAAATATCTACTAGAAATAGAGACTAACATGGCTAGTGAGTCAGAGTACAATATAGACATGTAAATGGCATAGAAGATTCTGATAAGATACTATGGAAAAGATTCTGATAAGATACTACTTGGGTATTATTCACATGTCTACTTCTACTCCCCCGTACCCCCAATCAATACACAAGGATCCAACCAGGTTATGTTATGATTGCATGCAAAGGCCCCCGAAGGGTGATACATGGATGTCCCATAAATAGGGATTCTAGAAGATTCTAGGATACCCAGTAAATGGGATAAGAGATGCTTGGAGACTCTGTGATCATAAGAGTATATGTCATAAGTGATCAAAGAACCAATGAAGCATAGTGATACGCCATGTAAGTGAAACGCACAGAACATGTAGTATCCGATGCTCCCTAAGGATAACATCTCAAGAAGGGATCCATATAGTACCAATCCGTGTGACCAACGTGACAGTACAAGTAAAGTAATTTAATGCAGGAAATAATTCTAAGCAGGATATAAAATGATCAGAGAATGTACTCGCCTGATAACCTAAACAGCTGATAAGTATAGGGGGTCCAACTGAAGCCACAGAGTCCTATTTAAAGCAATACAGGTTACAAGGTGTTCAAGCTGTAATAAATAAATCTCTACAAGCAATCCATATTATCCTAGGTTCTTCTAAGTCAAAACAACTCTAGGTCAACTCCGGCCAATAATTTAGTCAAATTAGGTCAAGTGTTGACTTACAGTTGAATTTGGGTCAACTGGTCAACTCTGGTCAAACAGGGTCAATTCTTGTCTAATTATTAAAGATATAAAGTTCACTTCGTTATTGGTACGTCAAAACTTACGACACACAAACTACTAAAATCTGTCAATTCAGCGACGCGTAAAGACGTCGCTAATAAGGGAAAATACGTCGCTAATTTCTATTAGCGACGTATTTAGCGACGTTTTCAAGTAGTCGAGATTAACCTAGTCGCTAAACAAGAAAACGTCGCCATACGTCGCTATTGCGACGAGCTTTAGCGACGTGTCCACGTCGCTAATTTAGCGACTGCCAGCGACATAAAACGTCATAATTTATCGACTAATCTAGCGACGTTGAGCGACTTGACATGCATCGATGCTGACCTGGCTTGAGAGCCATATGGCGACGTTCTGCGACTTTTCTACGTCGCTACAGTACCGACGTTTAGTGACGATCAGCGACGATATTCCTCACAGTTAGCGACGTTGTTAGCGACGTTGATAGTGACGTTTTTGTCGTCGCTGACCGTCGGTAATCGTCGCTGAATGTCGCTAATATTAAAAGAAAAAAATACAGCATTTGCAGCATTCCCTGCAGTATTTGCAGCATCCCCCACACCATTTGTTACAGCAACAACGGTGTGTATCACGAACACAGTATCAAACAACACAGATACACACAATCACGAACACATTTGAAACACAATCTCATCAATCAACACAGATATATGAAAATTTATAACAACAATGTCAAACATAATGGTCCACAACTTAATTGCCAAGTATGGGAATGAATGGCTCAGAACACAACCTAAAATTCATTCTAGCATACATTAGTGTGAATCATCTATGTTCTGTACATATGGTGTAGTATTTGTTCTTATCGTATGTAGTATCTGAAGAATGTAACAGAATCAAGATAAACTCACATAATGTAATACTAAGACGTTATCTACTACTATATATATAAGATATAGTGATAGGTTGTCGTATCATCATTGCCGAGAGATGAGGGTCGGAGGACAGTCAACTTTATCTACGGCTACATAGTTTCTGCCTCGCCAGTCGAATGGAAGCAGGGACCATGTCCTGATCACGATGTCGTACCGTAGATTAATGCAAATGGAGCTGGAGACAAAATACAGAAACCAAAATATGATATCCACCTGAAGTGTAGAGTCAGGGGAGAAGAACTTTTCCACCCTCTCCCTCTCTCGTGCTATCAACGTCACAACTTTTCCACCTCAAGTTCTGATCAAGCATCTTCCTTCTCCTCTCCTCCACCATGGCTCTGAACCCATCTGCTCCTTCCTACTTCCCTTCTTCTTATTTGACTCTCTCAGGCACATATGATATCCAGCTCAAGTGTAGAGTCGGGGAAGAAGAAGTGGACAGGAAGAGGAGGGGGAAGCAGCACAGCCGGCGGCATGACCCGAAGGAAGTACAGAGGTTTTTATCAACATATTACCTTGTCAAAGACCCTTAATATGACAACCATGTTACCGCGGTGTCGGAAGACTAACATGTCATAATTTTCTAAGCCGTATGTTTTGACATAATCCTCCAACCGGATTTCAGTTCTACGTAATAATGCAAGATTATGACATAGGAGGAAAGAGTTAGGAGGATTATGTCAAAACACACGGCTTAGAAAATTATGACATGTTAGTCTTCCGACACCGCGGTAACATGGTTGTCACATTAAGGGTCTTTGACAAGATGACATATTGTGAAAAGATATATCCTTATAGTTTTCCTACGTATGTTGAAGAAAACCTCTGTACTTCCTCCGGGTCATGTCGCCGGCTATGCTGCTTCCCCCTCCTCTTTCTATCTACTTCTTCTCCTCCGACTCTACACTTGAGCTGGATATCATATGTGCCTGAGAGAGTCAAATAAGAAGAATGGAAGTAGGGAGGAGTATATGGGTCCATAGCCATGGTGGAGAGGAGAAGGCAAAACTGAATCAACATTGTCTTCCGGATCGTCCTCATCAAGGCATAACGGGCTGCTCAGCGTGCCCAGCTTCTTCAACTTCTCGCTGGCTGCAGATTCGAAATGGGAATGGGTCCTCTTTGCCGGCCCGAAGCTTTGACTCGCACTCGTCGCTGCGCTACCGGTTTCCTCTCCTCCTCTGACGCGGGTCATAAGAGAAGAAATTTCGTACCTCTTCTTCACATAAATATTATTGCCGCCTTGTACTCGAGCCTAGCCTCCTCGTCCGTGACGCTATCCAACTTCTCGGAGTCATCGGAAAAGGAGTCGAATGAGTCGGCGGTGATAGCAGATGATTGCAAGACAGAGAGCGAAAAGACAGGCGAAGAAGAGGACGATACGAGTCGAACGAAAGATTCGAGTGACAATGTAGGCACCGAGAAGTCGGATAGCATCACAGACGAGGAGGCTCGAGTACAAGACGATAATGATGTTTATGTGAAGAAGAGGTACGAAATTTCTTTTCTTATGACCCGCGTCAGAGGAGGAGAGGAAACCAGTAGCGCGGCGACGAGTGCGAGTCAGAGCTCCGGGCCGACAAAGAGGACCCGTTCCCATTTCGACTTTGCAGCCAGCGAGAAGTTGAAGAAGCTGGGCACGCTGAGCAGCCCGTTATGCCTTGATGAGGACGATCCGGAAGACAATGCTGATTCAGTTTTGCCTTTATTGGATGGTATTGATTCTGTAGATCCGTGTATAAAAGAGGAAGAGATTGGGAGTAGAGTGGACCTAGAGGGAAATGAGAGATTGGAAGATGGGTCAATATCCAAGAAGCGAAAGAGAGTCGAGGATTCTGATAGGTTGTCGTATCATCATTGCCGAGGGATGAGGGTCGGAGGACAGTCAACTTTATCTATGGCTACATAGTTTCTGCCTCGCCAGTCGAATGGCTGCAGGGACTATGTCCTGATCACCATGTCGTATCGTAGATTAATGCAAATAGAGCTGGAGCCAAAATACAGAAACCAAAATACAAAATATAGAATCGAAAATACAAAATACAAAATACAAAATACAGAAACCAAAATACAAAATACAGAAACCAAAATACAAAATACAGAAACCAAAATACAAAATACAGAAACCAAAATACAAAATATAGAATCCAAAATAGGACCCTCTGTGAGAACGGATGGCTCAGAACACAACCCAATCGGAGAGGATAATCTGAGAGATCCATCTGAGAGGGACGTATATTCTGAGAGACCACCTTTACAAGAATTATATCAGTAGTGGGATCGAGTGTTGGAGGAGATATTATCAAAGTTTACGTCCTACTCAGATGGGTCTCTCACCGTTACTATTTTTTCCTGACAGCATGGTGGATGTGCTCCGTCCACAGATTCTTGCTCCGAGCCAAAACTTTGTCCCGGAGCTCAAGTGGACATCCTTGGTGTAGAGCTCGAGTGAGAGGTTCCTGACAGTATGGTGGTCTCCTTTGTTAAAGTATCCGTGCTCGTCCCACAACCAATGTGGGATGAGCACGGATACTTTAACAAAGGAGGCCACCATGCTGTCAGGAACCTCTCCCTCGAGCTCTACACCAAAGATGTTCACTTGAGCTCCGGGACAAAGTTTTGGATCGGAGCAAGAATCTGTGGACGGAGCATATCCACCATGCTGTCAGGAAAAATTAGTAACGGTGAGAGACCCATCTGAGTAGGACGTATACTTTGATAATATCTCCTCCAACACTCGATCCCACTACTGATATAATTCTTGTAAAGGTGATCTCTGAGAGTATACGTCCCTCTCAGATAGATCTCTCAGATTATCCTCTCCGATTGGGTTGTCATATCATCATTGCCGAGGGATGAGGTTCAGAGGACAATCGACTTTATCTACGGATACATAGTTTCTGCCTCGCCAGTCGAATGGCTGCAGGGACTATGTCCTGATCACCATGTCGTAGTCCAATATAATCCAGAGATTGACATAGTACTAATTCATATATGTAGTCCAATACAAATAGTCTAATACAAAAACAACCCAATACAAATAGTACAATACAAATAAGTACTAATAGCTAATGAGAACCACGCTGCTCACGCAAACGCTCAGTGATACGTTCACGCAACCACCTCGAAAAAGCGAGATTTTTGGCGCGAGGAGAGATGTCGTCCCTTACAAGGATTGCATGAAGAGTCCTCTCGGTCTCACTAGCTACCGGTGCTGGATGAATAGAACTCCCGGTCTCACTAGCAACCGGTGCCACTTCCTCCTTAACTGTAGGAGGAGCCACCTCAGCATTCACTGTTTCCCTCAAACGACGTGCCGCTCCTCGGGTCATGGGTGCCATCTGGTAAGCAAGCTAATATAATTGTAACATAAGCAAGCTAACTAAAGGAACCATCATGTAATTTGAGTACATTTTCGAAAGCAGATAGAGTACAATAAATTTGATTTTTTGCCAAGTAGCAGAACGGATGGCTCAGAACACAACCCTAAAATTCATTCTAGCATACATTAGTGTGAATCATCTATGTTCTGTACATATGGTGTAGTATATGTTCTTATCGTATGTAGTATCTGAAGAATGTAACAGAATCAAGATGAACTCACATAATGTAATACTAAGACGTCATCTACTACTATATATATAAGATATAGTGATAGGTTGTCGTATCATCATTGCCGAGGGATAAGGGTCGGAGGACAGTCACCTTTATCTACGGCTACATAGTTTTCTGCCTCGCCAGTCGAATGGCTGCAGGGACTATGTCCTGATTACGATGTCGTGCCGTAGATTTAGGATTTAAAATATGGTATTCAGGTCAACTTAATTCGGTCAAAGGGTACTGAACAGAAAGTCTAATTATCCCATATTTCAGTAATGTCAGTGAGCTAAATCATACTCAACTGTCGAGAATACTTAGGAGAAAACTCATTCACAGGATTAGTATATCCATCCTTCGTGACATAGCTGAAATTTTATAGGGCTCGATAATAATTATTAGTTAATTTATTCATCATTTCAAAACCCTGAAAATGCCCAAAAAACTCCCAGTATCAGTAAATAGGGCGCGAACCCTAAATTAGAATTCGAATCCACCCAAAACATCAAATTGACAGTTGATATGCCCAAAAAAATGAGATTTTTCAGTATATAGGTGTCACACTGTGAATCTCGTGTCCACACAGTGGGACACGACGTGTCCAAACCAACAAAATAGGTGTCACACGAACTAGAAGCGAGTCCACGCTCCCGTGTCCCCCGCAACGAGTCCACTGTCAGTCTCGTGTCCCCCGCAGCGAGTCCACGCTCTCGTGGACACGAACTAGAAGCGAGAGAGAGAGAGAGCTAGAAGACGAGGAGAAACTGGAGAGGAGCTACTAGAGGAAGGAGGAGGAGGAGAAGGAGGAGAAGGAGGAGCTACCTGAGGAAGGAGGAGGAGGAGGAGGAGGCCGGAGGAGGAAGATCGCCGGAGGAGCGCCGCGGAGGAGGAGGGAAATCGCCGGAGGAGCGTCGCGGAGGAGGAGCGCGCCCAAAATTGGGAAGAAAAAATTGTGAAATGATCGAAAAGGAAACCCTCGCTGGCTATATAAAATGTTTAGCGACGTCCGCCTAGGACGTCGCTAAACGTCGCTGATATATAATAAATAGCGACGCAACTTAAAATGCGTCGCGAAACGTCGCTATATCAGCGACGAGTACCGACGAACTTGCGACGCACTACCCCATTTAACAAAATATAGACGCTAGACGTCGCTATTAGTCGCTGTTGGCGACAAACAGCGATGTCTTATATTAACGTCGCTAAAACCCCAAACATTAGCGACGAAATTTCACAGAGTCGCTAAATACGTCGCTGATTTGACTTATTTTGGTAGTCGGGATGAGATGATCAACGGTAAAGTTGATAATCTTATTATAGTGATCCACGTTTCCATCTTGTCAATTTCAGCGATGTGAGATCACTGGAATTGACTGAGCTCAGTTTCGTTATACTAATCCCGAAATACGAACATTATAAGAATTAATTATTAATTAATTATAAAAAGGTTAAACTCAGAAAAATTATCAACAAACATTGTCAGATGATGAAATAAACATCGCCAACGTATCCAGAATAGTCAAATTAGCTAGGATAGCCTACCCATCGGTCCAATTTGGACACATAGGTAAAAGGTAATTTCGGATCAAAACGGTGTCCGTGTCGGAGCCGTTTTGCACCAAAAAATATGCAAGAAAATAAGTCTATAAAATATAACAAATTATATATCAGCGAAACCAGAATGACGATACGAACCCAACGGTATCTCCAGAATTGGATTCTGTTGACCCGATCTTAATTTGGTCCGTTAACCAGAACGTAGAATTCCGATTTGCACGGAAATGCGTGCCGGAGCCATTGTTCTCAAAACTTAGCAAACTATAGGTCAACGAGTCCAGAATGACGATACGAACTCAACGGTATATCCGGAATTGGATTCCGATGAGCCGATCTCAAAATGACCTGTTGACCCGGATATTGGTATCCGACTTGCACCAAAATGCGTGTCGGATCCAATGTCCACCAAAACCTAGCAAATTATATGTCAACGAGTCCAGAATGACGATACGAACTCAACGGTATATCCGAAATTGGATTCCGATGAGCCGGCATCAAAAAGACCCGTTGACCCGGACTGTGGGGCCTACTTTGCACCAAAAAATGTGCCAGGGCCCACGTCCTCCAAATCTAACAAATTTTATATAAAAACATTCCAAAACGACGCCACGAGTCTAACAGTGGTGTCAGAAATGAAATCTGGAGTTCCGTGTTCAAAAATAGAATTTTACAAGTTAGAAATTACGAATTCGGACGGCCAACTTCGGCGTCGAATTCAACCAATCAAACAAGCTCACAATGAAACAAAACTGGAAAGGTAGCAAGAGGGTTATACCAGCCTCGCACAGGATCTGGTAGCACGCCAAACGGAGCTGCGGTGGAGGAGATACAAGCTGACGAAGTTGACCCCGCGAAACTGTCCAAAATTAATACAATTTAAACGGTCAACTTGGTGGCCGGTTTTGATGTATCAAACGACAAAATCAACGAATGAAAATTGATAGGGGTGAAGGTACATATACCGAGATTATGACAGAGTGAAAAAATCGCCGATCCAACGGTCGGATTCCTGGGAAAATACGCACGAAGTCGCTGCGACGGAGTGCCAAAATGGACTTGGTTCCGCGCGCGTCACGACGGAACTTCGTACGAAATGCACGAATTGCCTCGACGGCGCGTCCCGGAGGATGGTGGCTGCCATGGGAGAGCTCGTCGGAGTGGGGCGCACCAGCATGGGGGTCGCTGGAGCCACGGTGGCCGGCGACGGTGCGCGGCCAGCGCTGTATGCACGTGCGGCCTGGCACGGCTGGTGCACGCGAGCCGCCGTGCACTGCTGCGGCACAGCGATGCGCGCCTGCCTGGTCCGGCGGAGGCTGTGCGGTGGTCAGGCACGGCGAGGGGCAGCTGTACGGCCACGGCGGCGGGCGAAGGATTGTTGTGGTGGAGGTGGTGGCGTGGATGATGGTGGTGATGGCTAATGTGATGGTGGTGGGTAAAATGTGGAGAAGAATGAGGAGGAAGCAGGTGCTGGTGGTCGACGGCCGACCAGGGTGGAGGCTGGGCCAAGCTCGGCCTAGGTGGGGGGAGGTCGGGCTCGGCCACAGGCTGCTGGCTGGTGTGTTGGTTGTGTGGAAAAAAAAATTTATTAGAAGGAGAGAGAAAAAGGTAGGAAATTAATGGGAAGAGAGAGAGTGTGGGTTCTTTCCTAAAGTAGAGACACAATATGGGGATTAGGGCCAGCCACATGGCTAGGAGTTTGTGGGAGTTGTCATGAGGAGATTGAATGGCTAGGATTAAAAATAGGAGAATCCAAAGGCTAGTGTTAATTGTAAGAAAATTAGCCATTCCTATGGGGATTTTTAATAAACAGAAATTTTCCATTAAATATTAAAAATAGGTAGAATGAGTATTTGATATTTTTCAAGGATAATGAGGCTAAGGGTGATGGTAATGGAGAATAACATGGAGCTGGGGTTGGGTTCAGTCAAGCCGGGTTGGATCAAAACCGGACATTGTACAAAAATCGAATAAAAATAGGTATTGAAAATCATGGGTAAATAAGTAGCACATGGGGATTCCAATAAATGGCACACAAGTGGCATGCAGATAGTAGGCTCAATGTGGGCCATGTCCACAATTGGGGCTGACCGGTTTTGGTCGACAGGGTACCCACAAATCAAGTTGGAAAATAAATGTGGCACCGTAGGGTGAAATAAAATCGGGTCACGCGTCAGAAAAGTTGTGCGAAGCAAATGGAGCACAAAATGGCGTATCTGAGTGGGACACGAAGGTTATGGGTGAAGAGCGACTCGAGTATATCACGCATGATAAGTTGGTTTTAAGAAAATAACTGGTCTTGTGCTCCCAAATTAAAAGTCACGGTAACGTGCTAAAAATGATCAAGAAAAAGAGTGGAAAAATTAATTAATAATCAAATGGTCTAAATCGACCCGAAGTTGTGCGAAGCAAAAAGAGTACAAGGGAACAAGTTTGGATGAGACACTATATACCGTCATGAAGGCAATCATGTCCACTTTAAAACTCATGAAGAAAATTTCCAGAGTTGCATATCCCTGACACTCCAAATATCAATGGCACGGGAAAGTACACTTAAAGATAAATAACATAATAATTTATTTATCAAAACTAAATCAATCAGAAAAATTAAAAAAAATCAACCCGAAATTCAGGGTGCTCACAGCACCCACCATCGTGCGACTGAGGTAGAAGATTGTCTGTTCATGGCCACCTTCATTCTTCTGAGCTAATAGGGCACCAAGGAAATGGTCCATAGCACGGACACATAATAAGAAGGGCTTTTCCATTATTGGAGCCACCAATACTGGGGGGTTGTGATATACTTCTTGATGTCATCAAATACGTATTGACATTATTCAGTCCAGACGAAAGATATGCCTTTGTTCATGAGCTGAGTAAACGGTTGACACCTCCCAGAAAGGTTCGAAATGAATCGTCTAATACAGGCTAGCCTTCCTTGAAGTTCGTATAGCTCTTTGAGATTTCTTGGGGGATGCATATCGAGGATAGCTTTCACTTTCTCTGAGTCAAGATGTATGCCCTTCGAAGTGATAAAAAACTAAGGAACTTGCTGCTGGAGACTCCCAAAAAAGACTTGGTTGGATTCATCTTGAGTTGTTGTGCACGCATTAGTTCGAACACCGTTCTCAAGTCTTGAAGGTGGTTGCCCTTGAGACGACTTTTAACTGTGATATCTTCTACTGTTTTGCACAAATAATCGCAAAAAATTGTGTTCATAGCTCGCTGGTATGTCACCCCTGTATTTTTTAATCCAAAGGGCATCACTGTATAGCAGTATACCTCCAACGGTGTTCGAAAAGATGTGTGTTTCTCATCATCGAGGAAGATCTTAATCTGGTTATAGCCTGAGAACCCATCTATGAAGGACATCTGCTCGAAGCTGCAAGTATTGTCGATCATTACATCGTTGATCGGTAGAGGGAACTCATCTTTCGGGAATGCAGAGTTCAAATCACTATAATCGATACAGACTCAAACTTTACCGTTCTTTTTCATGACTGGAACAATGTTAGCGACCCAGTCAGGGTGTTGATCTTCGCGAATGAATCCACTTGCGATAAGCTTCTTGACTTTATTCTCGATGGCCTTCATGATATCTAGTCGGAATCGTCGTTGCTGCTGCTTCACTGGTTTAGCTTTGGACAAGATATTTAGGCGGTGCATCAGCTTTTGGGTCCAAGCCTGGTATGTCTTCATAGCTCCATGCAAAGACGTCAATATATTATCTTATAATCTGTATAAGAGATTGTCGTTCTTTGCCAGACAAACTTTTGCTGATGAAGATTGGTTTAAGAGATGATTCATCTCCTAAGTTGACTTGGACGACTTCGTCTTCAGTAGGTGGTTCACGTTGTTCGAAATGTAACTTCCACCTAGTATCCATCTTTTGAGCCCATTGTTCAAGCTCGATCAATTGGACATCGTCTGTAATTTGGTTGACTGATACCATGTTGACGGACAAAGTTCCTTTGAACATGTCTCCAATGCTGGAGTCTGAATCTCATAGGCAGGAATCAGAAGAATGAGAACAACAATCTGCTTCAACGTCTGATCCTTCAGGAGTTGTTGGAGGAGTGACGTAACCCAAACTAATACCATTTTGTTGGTAATAGTTCTTGGGTTTGCCGGGAGGAGCAAAGTGACGTATTGGCAATCGTCGTCCCTGACCGTAGTTTAGCCCCTGGTCGCTTTTTATATCATATCCCATATTCTGGATGATATTCTTGGCCTGCCAATTATATCAGTAAAGTTGCATTTTCCAGAATCATAGTCAGCTTCCGTGTTGTGATTAGGAGAAGTAGAGTCCAGAACAAACTTTCTTTCGCCAATTATTCGACCGTTGATGATTAGTTCTTCACCCTTCTTTCTAGCTGGAACGATTAAGTAGTGGATATCTTTTGGCCAGAATTTTTCCCGTAGATGAGGCATCGTGACCGGCATACAGAGGTGTGGTCCTATGCCATGCTCTAGAGCATATATCGTATCTATATATTGGTTTACAGATTGGTAGACATCGGAGTAATTCAAAGATAAACCTTTACTTAGAAAATATGCAAGTTCTTCTCCAGGGATAACATCATCCACTGAAGGTACATTATTTTGAGTATTGATATACTCATTGGGAGGATCATTGTCTGGAACAGGAGCCACAGCCTTGGCCAAGTTTACCACATAGGGTAACTCTTCAGGATTGGGAGGACGGACGTCAGCAGGTTCTATGTCACGACCCGCACCCGCTTTTCGGGATACGAGTGCGTGTCCAAACCCAGCCTACCCACGATATCGGCGGTAGTATATTGTCTAGCCTGCAATAAATAAAGTTCTCATAAATGCTAACTGCTCATTCACAACAACTAAATCAACATTACAAAATTTAGGAGTTTCACATTTGAAGAAGAATATAAGTTTTTACAATTATAGAAAACTACCACACAACTAACTAGTCTTCTATGGTTTGCCTTCGAGTCTCTATCTCCCACTCATATGGTCCATAGCGCAAAAGTAGACACGTCATCCTCACCTATAACAACGATCCAGTCAGGAAACAAGCAGAGTACAACCATAATGTAATTAATATTGTTAGTCCAAAATAAGTTAGAACAACGAGAAACGATGATGGCAAAGAGTATATAAAGGACTAGTGCTATCAAGGTATAAACGATCAAGATATGAACTAGCAAAATGTAAACTAGCAAGATGGGATCTAACAAGATATAAACTGGAAAGATGTAAACTAGCAAGATATGAACTAACAAGATAATGGACTAGATAAAGGAAAAATAGGAACCAATATGTGTGTGTGAAATACCTTTTAATACGTGAACGGCAGGGCTAATATGACCCATCATACGATGGTTATCCACAATAACAGGGTACGGCTAACTTATACGTGAGGTGTATGACTTAACTATCCACAATAGAAATAATTGGGTTTGTTCACGTACTTACTGAGTATTTCCCCTCCCGACTCTCTAACAATAAATAATGGTCAATGATACACTAAGAAGGATACGATAACTATAGTGTCACAATTATGTCTTAATAGAATATCAAGCAATGACTCAACGGGATATCAAACAAGAAAACTATAGAGTAAACGTTATAATGAACTAAAACATAAATGCAATACTGTACTTGCCTGAATCTTGCACAGACCGTAGTCACAAGTAGATGATGAGGGGATTGTCAATCTAGAAGCTGTCAACCTATAATATATATCGCACCACGAACCGTGCACGAAAACCACAAATCAATTCTAATGTTCTAGTTTTAAATTTTCATAGAATAGTGGCGAGTTAGGTTACTAATCTAATAACAGTTAATTCTGGAATAAATTACTTAAAAACATTATTTAATCTAACAATAATCTTGATATAATCTAAACATGCAAGTTTGGCCATCAAAAGTCATGTTTCCAATTTTGGAAACCATAACACGCAAATCGAGGCGTGCCATTGACTATCTGGTCAAATATCATGAACTCTAGATTTTGAAAGTATTTTGAAAGTGCACCTTGGTAGATTTTAGTGCCACGAGTGTGTCGGAATCAACCATGCTGCAAAATCACATTTTGGTCAAAAGATATCGTCGTTATGGCTAATCGTGACCAAAACGGTGAACAACCGATCAATTCTAAGTTCAACAGAATAACTAAAATATTAGATGAATGAAATAATTTCTAGAAAATTATATATCATAGAGCTCTGTGTTAGCTCTCTGAAACTTCAAACGATTCGTGATTTCGATTTCTGGTTCTCTCGAAATCTCAAAAACACCGAAACGTGTCAAATTTCGGACAACTAGCACTCTACGAATTTTCTAGAAATTTTGATTCAAAAATTACAAAAATAAATTACATATTGTAGCATTTGGGTTCCTAGAATTTATTTTCTATTTTGGAGATTTTTCTTTATTTTAGTTAGAATCAATTATTTACTAGGTTGTTGATTTGGGATCGTAAGATTTTTGCCTAAGCCTATAGGTTAGATATAAGGAAATTAGGTTGTATATAGTCTCTGGGGCCCCTGGATAGTCCTTAGTATATTATTTCACCATTTTAGAATTTTCAGGATTTTATGGAGATTTTTAGAGAATTTTATATATGATTTTATTAATTTTCTAAGCTTCTAGGATTTACTGTGAGAGCACCCGAGGGTATTTTTAAGGTCAAATAATTTATTTGGGTTCTAGAACCCTTAAAATATTTTCTATATTTTTCTAGGAATTTTTAGGAATTTTCTGGGATTTATTTGGAATTTTCAGGATTTTTTCTGATTTTTATTTGATTTTCTGAATATTAAAAACCCTATTTTCTAATAAATACCCAGTCAGCCGTAGCGAGGGCCCACCCATCAGCCGCTGAAGCGGGAGAGGCAGGCCCACGTGTCAGTGAGAGGGGGGATGGGAAGCTCGGTCTTTGAGCCGCCCATTTGATCTTAATCCGAGCCAAGCTCGGAGTTGGCCCGAGCCAAGCCGCTTCAATCCTGACCCGCACGATCTGGGCGGGGATCACAGGATGCTGACACGTGTCCCCGCCCAGCCGCCTCAAGCCCAGCCACCGACTATATATATATAATAGTATATGTTTAGGTTTTCGAAAACCCTATTTTATTCAGCAGTTTTTTGTGGGAGAGTTCGGGAGAATTCTTCGACTTCGCGGAGGGTTTGCCGTTGATCCAGACGTCCTTTTTGTGCGCCGTTTTTTTGTTAGAAGTGTATCGAGGTTAGGTTTCTGAATATATATTTTAATTTCTGTAATTTTGATCTCAAATTTCTGAATAATTATTTGAGTGTCGGTTGTCCAAAAATCAACACGTCGTACGGTTTTCGATTTTTCGAGCGATCCTAAACTCCGTTTTGCGATCCATTTAAAGTTTTGGAAAGCTGACATCGAGCTCTACAACATATAATATTTCCAGAAATTCAGAGTTTTATCTAGTATTTTATTTTATTCATAGAAGTCAGATTTGGTCAACGGTTCATCGATTTGGTCATGGTTAGCCATAATGGCGATAACTTTTGACCAAATCGTGATTTTGCGGCACGGTCGATTCCAGTGCACTCATGGCGCTGAAATCTACCATGTTGCACACTCAAACTTTGAAGTCATAATGTTTGACTAGTTAGTCAACAGTATGTCTCGGTTTGCGTGCCACGAGTCCCGAATTTGGAACCGTGAATTTCTTTGGCCAAATACTTGTGTGTAGATTGTTATTTCAGAATTAAATAGGTTAAAATAGGATTTTAGATGATTTATTCCAGGATTAAAATAGTATTAATTGATTTAACCCATTAGCCACTTTCTAGGATTTTTAGAGTGGGAATCGTTGATCTAACTTGCGATTATTTTTGTGTCGGGGTAGATCGGGCTACGACGTCTTGACTTGTGACTTTATCATCTATCGGAGCAGGCAAGTATCACTATGACCTATATTTCTTTTATTTTATACTGCATGTATCTTCGTGTCGTCTTTTCACTATTACTCTCTTATGGTTCATGGTTGTCATTGTTCATGATTACTATTGTGCACGAGAGTTAGAATCGGTTGGATATACATACTTGTTCATGCCTTACTCATTTTTTCCTATTGTTTATAGTTTATCGTATTGCTAATGTTTATCGTAGTGGACATGTATTGTGACTGAGTCAGGCGGGGGAATACAACAAATAAGCATGTGGTCAACGAATTGAATACAGACCCCCTATACATTGATTGCATAATATCAGTCATGCACCACACGTATGACTGACGGATATCCCAAGCCGTCTACATGCTGAAAGTTGGTATTCTAAAACACACAGTACACGTGACTTAATTATTGTTACTCTATCGTCTATTGTTCTTCTTTCGTCAAGTTTACCTTCTTATTGTCATCATGTCTTAGTGGTATGTCAAAGTCTACCTTCATATTGTTATCACGTCTCAAAGGTACTTTCTTATCATACAATGTCATGCCTATACTTATCTTCAGTTAAATTCCTTTTATCTTTCCTTCATGCTTGTATACTATATTGTGTAATGTAGTGTTATGGTGATCTTGCTCCAATCCTGACTGGATAACTATTTTTCAGCTTTAGACGAAGAGATTTGCCCCGAGGTCTACAGTGAGTATGTTGGCGACCCTGATGTCACTGGCATACCCGGTTCCAGCACTGATACGAATTAGCATATTTTCTTCCTTATGGATTCGCATTAGTTAGTAGTTATAGTTATGGAGTTTAGTTGTCTATTTTATTTTCTGCTATCCGGGTTTGTTCCCGAGACTTTCTGAGTTGTAGTAGATTTTTCATATTTATAATATTGAGACTATTGGATATTTTAGTGATTTTTGCTGGCTTAGTTGTGGATGATATATATGCGTGTTGTGCTTGTTGTGGACCATTGTTATCATAGACAGCGTACTACCGCCGATGCTGCGGCGTAGGCTGGACTTGGCCACGTACTCGTATCCCAAAATTGGGAGCGGGTCGTGACACATATTTAGAAAATATACCTCAATACTCTTCCAACAAAAAAATGACGTGCAAAAAGCACGTCGGGGTTGGCGGAAATCGCTTCGGGAAGTCGAAAATCCTAGATGAGTTGTCCCACAAAAGGCTACTGAAATTTAATTAGGGTGGGCGAATATAATAATATATATAGGAGAGAGAGAGAGAGGCGGTCACTGTAGCAGTTGGCGCCGACAGGTGGGCCCCCTAGGTAGATTTCTGGGTATTTATTTATTGAATTCAAAAAATTATTTAAAAATCATTTTAAGTTCCAATAAATCAAAAGAAATTGCTGAAAAATTCTAGAAAATTATAGAAAATATTTCTAAGTGGCTAGAATCTTAATAAAATATTTTAACACAAAATATCATCGTATGACCTCACAGCAAATTCCCAAAGCCTATAAAATATAATTTCTATAGGTTTTAATTATATAAAAATTCCCAAAAATTCTAAAAAATCCAGAAATTTTTTAAAATATTCTAGAAAATATTTTTAGTCATTTGGAGCCCAAATAAAAATATTTGGTCCAGAAATACTCCCGGATGACCTTACAGTAAATCCTGAAAGTTCTTAAAAATAATATAACCTTAAATATTAAATACCTATAAATATCCAAAAATTGTAGAAAAATATAAAATAGCTAAATAATACATATATAAGCTATCTAGAGGTCATATAATATTAATATGGTCATTATCCACCTAAAAGCTTTGGCATGACTCCCAATGATCATAAAATTAAACATAAACAAATAAAATTAAAGAAATTAAAAATTTGGAAAGTGGGCTTACATTCCATCCGAGGTGTTTTGCGGAGTGTGATGGTCAATGGTTTGAGCTTATCAGGATTCTTCTTTTTAACCCAGATTGTGAGAGGCTTTGGTGTACTTTTTGGAGTAGTACGTCCTTTGACTCAGATAATCAGGGGACCATCACTGGAGGATGAACTTACTTCAACTTCATCGTCAGCTTCGTTGTCATCATCCTTGGAGGGCTGAGATTGATAAAGTATCGAATCTCCGTAGTAGGCTTCAATGCCCTTAAAAGGATCAATATCGACAATCTCCGTCTTCACGACGCCATCGCTGTTGACGTACTTGAAGCACTCGTGAAGTATGGAACAAACGATCATGTTCTCGTATATCCACGGATGTCCCAACAAGACGTTGTAGGATACATTGGCGTCGATTACATAACAAAAAACCTTTGTTCGAAGATCACCAATCTGGCACTTAAGACGGATCTTGCCTAGCGGGTGGCTTCTTCCAGCATTGAAAGCCATGATAGTTGTATTGGTTGCAGATAGCTTGTACAGAGGGATTCCTAGAATTTGGAGTAAACATCTAGGAATGATGCTAAGGGAGGAACCTGGATCGATATGCATCTGATCCACCTTAATCGTCCCGATATACCCTGTATAGTACAGAGGTATATCATGACGATTATTTTTGAGTAGCATGTCCTCCTGTGAAAAGGTGATGTTAGAAACCACTTCCATAGTATTGTGGTAGTGAGGACATGAGACAAGATCTTCAGCGGCGGCTTTGACTTCAGCGAGATAAGAGTCGGCATGTAGTAAGGCCTCACTTAAGGCCTTCCGTGTTTCTTTGGAGAGTCGCAATAGATCGAACAGAGACAACCTGGCAAGTGTATTGGCCAGCTGTGCCAGTATGTCAAAGTTGTGTCACGATCCGCACCCAAGAGTTAGGGCACGAGAACGTAACAACGCCCAGCCTACGCCGCAGTGTCGACGGTAGAACGCTGTCCTAGGTCTTAATGCATCTAACAGTATAAGACTAAACATTTTATACTCCCCGAATGGGGGTGACATAGCAGATACAGACTCAATCACATCTAAGGTAGAGCATGATAAAGATAGATAAAACATGAAATCCGAAGAGATACAGGAGATAGAAGTCTAAGTGTCTATGATACATAAACCCATAAATACATCTCAAAACTCAAATAAAGATACAGTAATCCACAAAGTAAATACAACTCCAGACAAAATGAAATATCTACCTAAACAACCTCTAATGTGTCTCCTCTAGGCTAGCAGGCACCTCCAAGCTATCTGTAAAATTTATCAACAGGTCCAGTCAGGACGGGAGCGAGCACAAAACATCTCACGCAGTTCATATCGAGTTAGGAAATATAAAGCATGCAATAGAGTAAAGTACATGAAACGCTGAAAGAAGAATGTATAGAAAACAGTAGAGATTTAATAACATGAAATATCTAAATATGATAAATAAGAACTGTAAGGAACATGTGATTTAGAGTACAATCTGGTTATGTAAATGGGCTAGGAAAATGCAATGGTAACTCCATTGTACGTGGGTGTACAATAGACATATACAATAGTTATACAATGTTGTACAATAGGATTTGAGTACATAACCAATTCTACTCCCCCTTCCCAATCAATACACAAGGATCTACTCCAGTTACGTTATCTTGCACAATAGTGTACAATGTTATACAATAGATGTACAATATTATACAATAGATGTACAATGTTATACAATAGTTGTACAATGTTATACAATGGTGTACAATGGTCTATCCCTGGGACTCATGTGATACTGAGAGTACAATATGCACAAGGAGTATACAAGGATATAGGTATTCAATAAATACAATATGGAAGTGAAACGCACATCACAATATGTATTTAGTGAATACAAGGGGATAACATCCCAAAAGGAGATCCATATAGTACTAATCCGTGATAACAATCGTGTCAGCATTAAGTACAGTAATCTAGAGCAAGAATGTAAATCCAGACAAGTATGAAACGGTCAGAGAATGTACTCGCCTCGATAACCTGAACAGCTGATAAGTATAGGGAGGTCCCACTGAAGCCACAGAGTCCTATTTAAAGCAACACAGGTTACAAGGGGTTCAAGTTGTAATAAATGAATCTCTATAATCAATCTATATTATTCTAGGTTCTTCTATGTCAAAATAACTCTAGGTCGACTCCGGTCAATAATCTAGTCAAACTAGGTCAAGTGTTGGCTTACAGTTGACTTTGGGTCAACTGGTCAACTCTGGTCAAACAGGGGCAATTCTAGTCTAATATAAAGTGTACTTCGTTATTTGTACGTCGAAACTTACGTCACGCAAATCGAGATAAGAAGATTATCGGTAAGGTTGATAATCTCATTATAGTGATCCACGTGTCCAACTTGTCAATTTCAGCGATGTGAGATCACTGGAATTGGCTGATCTCAGTTTCGTTGTACTAATCCCGAAATACGAACATTATATGAATTAATTATTAATTAATTATAAAAAAGTTAAACTCAGAGAAATTATCAACAAACATTGTCGGACGATGAAATGAACATCGCCAACGTGTCCAGAATGGTCAAATTAGCTAGGATAGCCTACCCAACGGTCCAATTTGGATACAAGGGCAAAAAGGTAATTTCGGGTCAAAACGGTATCCGTGTCGGAGCCGTTTTGCACCGAAAAACGTGCAAGAAAACAAGTCTACAAAATATAGCAAATTATATGTCTACGCAACCAGAATGACGATACGAACCCAACGGTATCTCCTGAATTGGATTCCGTTGACCCGATCTCATTTTGGCCCGTTGACCAGAACTTGGGATTCCGGTTTGCACGGAAATGCGTGCCGGAGCCAAAGTTCTCAAAACTCAGCAAACTACCTGTCAACGAGTCCAGAATGATGATATGAACTCAACGGTATCTCCGGAATTGGATTCCGATGAGCCGAACTCAAAATGACCCGTTGACCCGGATATTGGTATCCGACTTGCACCGAAATGCGTGCCAGACCCAATGTCCACCAAAACCTAGCAAATTATATGTCAACAAGTCCAGAATGACGATACGAACTCAACGGTATATCCGGAATTGGATTTCGATGAGCCGGCATCAAAAAGTCCCGTTGACCCAGAATGTGGGACCCGTTTTACACCGAAATGTGTGCCCGGGCCCACGTTCTCCAAATCTAACAAATTTTATATGAAAACATGCCAGAACGACGCCACAAGTTTAATGGTGGTGTCAGAAATGAAATCTGGAGTCCCGTGTTCAAAAATGGAATTTTACAAGTTGGAAATTACGAATTCGGACGACCAACTTTGGCGTCGAATTCAACCAATCAAACAAGCTCACAATGAAACGAAACTGAAGGGGTAGCAAGAGGGTTATACCAGCTTCGCACAGGAACTGGTAGCACGCCAAATGGAGCTGCGGTGGAGGAGATACAAGCTGACGAAGTTGGCCCCGCGAAACTGTCCAAATTTAATACAATTTAAACGGTCAACTTGGTGGCCGGTTTTAATGTATCAAACGATAAAATTAACGGACGAAAATTGACAGGGATTAAGTTGGATATACCGAGATTGCGACGGAGCGAAGAAATCACCGATCCAACGGTCGGATCTCCAAAAAAACGTGCGCGAAGTCGCTGCGACGGAGCGCCAAAATGAACGTGATTTCGCGCGCGTCACGACGGGACGTCGTGCAAAACGCACGAATCGCCTATACGTCGCGCTGGAGGACGAGAGGGCGGACCCAGGGGGGTCGTCGAAGTTCGCCCGTCATGGGGAGCACGGCCACGGCGGCCACGTCGCCGGCGGCGGCGGCGTCCATGCCCGCACGCGCGCGGAGTTGCTCCGAATCGCGCACTGCTTGTGCGCATACGCTGCTGGTGGCGCCGTGCTCGGCCTCCTGCCAGCGCGGCCTGTGCGGGGCACGCGTGGCCAGGCCCGGCGAGGCCAGAGGCTGGTGGTGGCGGCGAAGCACGGCTGGAGGTGGTGGTGAGTTGTTGTGAAGGTCGGCTGTGCATGGGATTGGTTAAGTGGTGGTGGTGACTAGATTCATGGAGGAGGAAGGAAGAGGTTGGGAAGATGGCCGGTGTGCTCGACCAAGGTGGCCGGAGCCACGGCGAGCAAGGGGGTGGTCGGACTGGGACGTTGGTCGGGTTTGCATGGGAGGAGTTGGAGTTAATGGAGTGGAGGTGGAATGGTGAAGAAGGAGAAGGAAGTTGGGATGGTGGAGATGGTCGGCTGACCACGGCGATGGTCGGCCAGTGGCCGGAGCCAAACCAGGAGAGGAGAGGTGGTCGGACTGGAGAGGGAGAGTGGTCGGTTTCCATAGAGTTGTGATGGAGTTGCTATTGGTGTAGTTTTTGTTGTTGTGGTTTTTGCATGGTTTGATAAGAACAATAGAAAGGACAGAGAGAGAAAGGATAAGAGGGAGAGAGGAAAGTTATCCAATCCTTGAAACTAGGGCCGGCACATGGCTGCCAAGGGTTGGGGAAAAATGAATGAGGAATTTAATGGATAGGATTAGTTTGAACAATCCAAAGGCTAGGAATTAAATAGAGAAAATAGGTTGTTCCAATGGAGATTAATTCAACAAAAATTCTATTAAATATAGAAAAAATGGGTAAATGGATATCTGATATTTTTGGGCAACAAAATATTAGAGTGTCATGATGGAGAAAATCATGGAGCTGGACTGGGCTCGGTGGAGCCAGATTGGGTCAAAACAGGCATTGTACAAAAATTGAATTAAAATTAGACGTTGATGATCATGTGTAAATAAGTAGCACATGGGGATTCCAAATAATGGGACACAAGTGGCGGACGGATAGTAGGCTCAAAGTGGGCCATGTCCATAGTTGGGGCTGACAGGTTTTGGTCGACAGGGGACCCACAAATCAAGTTGGAAAATGAATGTGACGCCGTGGCGTGAAATAAAATCGGGTCACGCGTCGGGAAAGTTGTGCGAATCAAATGGAGCCCAAAATGACATGAATGAGTGGAAAACGAAGGTCATGGGTGACGAGCGTCTCGAGTAGATCATCAATGAGGAGTTGGTTTTCAAGGAAATGACTGGTCTGGCGCTCCCAATTTAAATGTCATGGTAACGCGCTGAAAATGATCAAGGAAAAAGTGGGAAAAATAAATATCAATCAAATGGTCTAAACCGACCCGAAGTTCAGCGAAGTAGAAAGAGCACAAGAGAACAAGTTTGGATGGGACACTATATACCGTCATGAAGGTAATCGTGTCCACTCCAAAACTCGTGAAGAAGATTTCAAGAGTTGAACATCCCTGATACTCCAAATATCAATGGCATGAAAAAGTACACTAACAGATAAATAAATAGAATGAAATATTTAATGAAACCAAACAGTCAGAAAATAAATAAAATGAAAAAAATCAACCCGAATTTCAGGGTGCTAACATCCTACCCACCTTATAAAAATTTCGTCCTCGAAATTAAAATGTCCCTACTCCCTTTAGGTCAAACCCCCATAATCAAAGTCCCAGATTAAAACAAATCATGTGATCAAAAGGACGACATACAGGGTCATGGCATACGGTGGTAGTGAAAGTCTCATCTAGGTATACTAGTCATGCTAACCAACGGTCATAGGGTATCAAACACAAACAAATCCAGGGTGCTAAACGAGAAAAGATGCAGAAACAACAACCATCAAAACTATAAGGTTGTCTACCACCCCGTATGAAAACTGGTACTCATAAAAAATAAAGGAAGGTAACTACCAATCATTTGAAAAAGAAAAAAAAAAGTACTATCCCAAGAAAATCAAAATCACAAGTTAAAGAATCGAAAGTCACTTGCATTGAAATCCAATCACAATATATATACAGAGAGAGCGTTAGAGAGGGAAAACTAGCATCATGTGTATGGGGGCATGTTCATATGGTTAGATAGTAGGCATGTGTGTGTGTCCTGGTACAGGATTATAGCTTAGTATTGAAAGGTTAAACCCAGTTTTAGTTCAGCATTTACATACAAAATCTGAAAATAAGCTAACATTTAAACAAGTGTAATATTAACATGTTGCAGTGATGTAAACATAACTAATAACATGAAATTTTCATTTAAATTACGAATCTAAACATGGAAAAGTAGAGGACCAGAAATATTGAGGTTTTGACAATCTAACATCAACGACATTAATATGTATCTAGATATGTGGAAAAATCAAGTGTAGCATGCATACGTGTTAGGCAAAGTGTTTGCTATACATATTCATATACATATTCTCATGTCCCAATAAAATAAAAAAAATTATTTCTACATCAGGACCAACATTTAAATTCTTACCAAAAATTACAGAGTAGGTGATTGACAAAATCAAGACAGTTTTATTATTATCTAAAACAAAAAAAATAGCAAGAAAGAATAACGATAAAATCTGTTTTGCTTATCTGTTTAAAGAAGGAACGATTTTGAAATCCAGAGCTAAAATATCAAATCCAACATGAGGCCTTTTAGCAAAATCATCGATTCATTGTATTATGAAAAAAACTCATAGCAAAAAGTTATACAAAGGTTTATGAAAACAACTAAACATACTCTTAAGTCAAATGACAAGAAACTAGGCAAAACAACAAATAATAATTCCTTTTTTTTTGAATGACTGAGAAAAAGTAGAGAAAACATGTTCAAAATATTTTAAGTACAATCTGATAATCATATGCGTTTATCCAAAATCATGGTACTCTAAATCCTCGTCATACTAGTAAGCAAGGCTACGATAATCACAGAGCCCTTGACTTATGCACATATTTCTAGAATCATGGTATTTAACATTTTCGCGGTGCCGCATGCTTGGCTGCGAAAACCTTAAATTCCCACACCCGAGAAATATATCCAGAGTCAGACTATATGTCCTCACCATGCTGGATAATGTGACTATAGAAGACTAGATTCCATAACATAGATGACCTAGCCCATATAATTTTATCTTGCCAAAAATTAAATTAATCAATAATGAATACTCAAAATCAAATCAAATTTATTAACGAACATCAAAATTCAAAATTCGGAAATTTTCCATCAAAATAAATACAAACTCAAATTCAACAATAATCCGTAAAAATCAATTTAACAACAAAAGTAAAAATGAATCAAATCAAGGAAAAAGAGAGTTTTCAAATCGAAGTTAAATAAGATTCTCCAGGGTCGTCCCGGAAATCTTTCAAGGGTTCCTATCTGTGATTGAGTACCTTCAAAATATATCCTATTCATACTGCAGGCTGTAGTGGTACTCTAGTTCGAATACCACTACACTTTAGTCTTGACCTGCATGGGCCACCACTAAAAATGTGTCACGACCCGCACCCTAGAGTTAGGGCACGAGAACGTAACAACGCCCAGCCTACGCCGCAGTGTCGGCGGTAGAACACTGTCCTAGGTCTTAATGCATCTAACAGTATAAGACTAAACATTTTATACTCCCCGAATGGGGGTGACATAGCAGATACAGACTCAATCACATCTAAGGTAGAGCATGATAAAGATAGATAAAACATGAAATCCGAAGAGATACAGGAGATAGAAGTCTAAGTGTCTATGATACATAAACCCATAAATACATCTCAAAACTCAAATAAAGATACAGTAATCCACAAAGTAAATACAACTCCAGACAAAATGAAATATCTACCTAAATAACCTCTAATGTGTCTCCTCTAGGCTAGCAGGCACCTCCAGGCTATCTGTAAAATTTATCAACAGGTCCAGTCAGGACGGGAGCGAGCACAAAACATCTCACGCAGTTCATATCGATTTAGGAAATATAAAGCATGCAATAGAGTAAAGTACATGAAACGCTGAAAGAAGAATTTATAGAAAACAGTAGAGATTTAATAACAGGAAATATCTAAATATGATAAATAAGAACTGTAAGGAACATGTGATTTAGAGTACAATCTGGTTATGTAAACGGGCTAGGAAAATGCAATGGTAACTCCATTGTACGTGGGTGTACAATAGACATATACAATAGTTATACAATGTTGTACAATAGGATTTGAGTACATAACCAATTCTACTCCCCCTCCCCAATCAATACACAAGGATCTACTCCAGTTACGTTATCTTGCACAATAGTGTACAATGTTATACAATGGATGTACAATATTATACAATAGATGTACAATGTTATACAATAGTTGTACAATGTTATACAATGGTGTACAATGGTCTATCCCTGGGACTCATGTGATACTGAAAGTACAATATGCACAAGGAGTATACAAGGATATAGGTATTCAATAAATACAATATGGAAGTGAAACGCACATCACAATATGTATTTAGTGAATACAAGGGGATAACATCCCAAAAGGAGATCCATATAGTACCAATCCGTGATAACAATCGTGTCAGCATCAAGTACAGTAATCTAGAGCAAGAATGTAAATCCAGACAAGTATGAAACGGTCAGAGAATGTACTCGCCTCGATAACCTGAACAGCTGATAAGTATAGGGAGGTCCCACTGAAGACACAGAGTCCTATTTAAAGCAACACAGGTTACAAGGGGTTCAAGTTGTAATAAATGAATCTCTATAATCAATCTACATTATTCTAGGTTCTTCTAAGTCAAAACAACTCTAGGTCGACTCTGGTCAATAATCTAGTCAAACTAGGTCAAGTGTTGGCTTACAGTTGACTTTGGGTCAACTGGTCAACTCTGGTCAAACAGGGGCAATTCTAGTCTAATATAAAATGTACTTCGTTATTTGTACGTCGAAACTTACGTCACGCAAATCGAGATAAGAAGATTATCGGTAAGGTTGATAATCTCATTATAGTGATCCACATATCCAACTTGTCATTTTCAGTGATGTGAGATAACTGGAATTGGCTGATCTCAGTTTCGTTGTACTAATCCCGAAATACGAACATTATATGAATTAATTATTAATTAATTATAAAAAAGTTAAACTCAGAGAAATTATCAACAAACATTGTCGGACGATGAAATGAACATCGCCAACGTGTCCAGAATGGTTAAATTAGCTAGGATAGCCTACCCAACGGTCCAATTTGGACACAAGGGCAAAAAGGTAATTTCGGGTCAAAACGGTATCCGTGTCGGAGCCGTTTTGCACCGAAAAACGTGCAAGAAAACAAGTCTATAAAATATAGCAAATTATATGTCTACGCAACTGGAATGACGATACGAACCCAACGGTATCTCCAGAATTGGATTCCGTTGACCCGATCTCATTTTGGCCCGTTGACCAGAACTTGGGATTCCGGTTTGCACGGAAATGCGTGCCAGAGCCAAAGTTCTCAAAAATCAGCAAACTACCTGTCAACGAGTCCAGAATGATGATACGAACTCAACGGTATCTCCGGAATTGGATTCCGATGAGCCGAACTCAAAATGACCCATTGACCCGGATATTGGTATCCGACTTGCACCGAAATGCGTGCCAGACCCAATGTCCACCAAAACCTAGCAAATTATATGTCAACGAGTCCAGAATGACGATACGAACTCAACGGTATATCCGGAATTGGATTCCGATGAGCCGGCGTCAAAAAGTCCCGTTGACCCAGAATGTGGGACCCGATTTGCACCGAAATGCGTGCCCGGGCCCACGTTCTCCAAATCTAACAAATTTTATATGAAAACATGCCAGAACGACGCCACAAGTCTAATGGTGGTGTCAGAAATGAAATCTGGAGTCCCGTGTTCAAAAATGGAATTTTACAAGTTGGAAATTACGAATTCGGACGGCCAACTTTGGCGTTGAATTCAACCAATCAAACAAGCTCACAATGAAAGAAACTGAAGGGGTAGCAAGAGGGTTATACCAGATTCACACCGGAACTGGTAGCACGCCAAACGGAGCTACGGTGGAGGAGATACAAGCTGACGAAGTTGGCCCCGCGAAACTGTCCAAATTTAATACAATTTAAACGGTCAACTTGGTGGCCGGTTTTCATGTATCAAACGATAAAATTAACGGACGAAAATTGACAGGGATTAAGGTGGATATACCGAGATTGTGACGGAGCGAAGAAATCATCGATCCAACGGTCGGATCTCCGGGAAAATGTGCACGAAGTCGCTGCGACGGAGCGCCAAAATGAACGTGATTTCGCGCACGTCACGACGGAACGTCGTGCAAAACGCACGAATCGCCTATACGTCGCGCTGGAGGACGAGAGGGCGGACCCAGGGGGTCGCCGGAGTTCGCCCGTCATGGGGGAGCACGGCCACGGCGGCCACGTCGCCGGCGGCGGCGGCGTCCATGCCCGCACGCGCACGGAGTTGCTCGGAATCGCGCACTGTTTGTGCGCATACGCTGCTGGTGGTGCCGTGCTCGGCCTCCTGCCAGCGCGGCCTGCGCGGGGCACGCGTGGCCAGGCCCGGCGAGGCCAGAGGCTGGTGGTGGCGGCGAAGCACGGCTGGAGGTGGTGGTGAGTTGTTGTGAAGGTCGGCTGTGCATGGGATTGGTTAAGTGGTGGTGGTGACTAGATTCATGGAGGAGGAAGGAAGAGGTTGGGAAGATGGCCGGTGTGCTCAACCAAGGTGGCCAGAGCCACGGCGAGCAAGGGGGTGGTCGGACTGGGACGTTGGTCGGGTTTGCATGGGAGGAGTTGGAGTTAATGGAGTGGAGGTGGAATGGTGAAGAAGGAGAAGGAAGTTGGGATGGTGGAGATGGTCGGCTGACCACGATGATGGTCGGCCAGTGGCCGGAGCCAAACCAGGAGAGGAGAGGTGGTCGAACTGGAGAGAGAGAGTGGTCGGTTTCCATGGAGTTGTGATGGAGTTGCTATTGGTGTAGTTTTTGTTGTTGTGGTTTTTGCATGGTTTGATAAGAACAATAGAAAGGACAGAGAGAGAAAGGATAAGAGGGAGAGAGGAAAGTTATCCAATCCTTGAAACTAGGGCCGGCACATGGCTGCCAAGGGTTGGGGAAAAATGAATGAGGAATTTAATGGATAGGATTAGTTTGAACAATCCAAAGGCTAGGAATTAAATAGAGAAAATAGGTTGTTCCAATGGAGATTAATTCAACAAAAATTCTATTAAATATAGGAAAAATGGGTAAATGGATATCTGATATTTTTGGGCAACAAAATATTAGAGTGTTATGATGGAGAAAATCATGGAGCTGGACTGGACTCGGTGGAGCCAGATTGGGTCAAAACAAGCATTGTACAAAAATTGAATTAAAATTAGACGTTGATGATCATGTGTAAATAAGTAGCACATGAGGATTCCAAATAATGGGACACAAGTGGCGGACGGATAGTAGGCTCAAAGTGGGCCATGTCCATAGTTGGGGTTGACAGGTTTTGGTCGACAGGGGACCCATAAATCAAGTTGGAAAATGAATGTGACGCCGTGGCGTGAAATAAAATCGGGTCACGCGTCGGGAAAGTTGTGCGAATCAAATGGAGCCCAAAATGACATGAATGAGTAGGAAACGAAGGTCATGGGTGACGAGTGTCTCGAGTAGATCATCAATGAGGAGTTGGTTTTCAAGGAAATGACTGGTCTGGCGCTCCCAATTTAAATGTCATGGTAACGCGCTGAAAATGATCAAGGAAAAAAATAGGAAAAATAAATATCAATCAAATGGTCTAAACCGACCCGAAGTTCAGCGAAGCAGATAGAGCACAAGAGAACAAGTTTGGATGGGACACTATATACCGTCATGAAGGTAATCGTGTCCACTCCAAAACTCGTGAAGAAGATTTCCAGAGTTGAACATCCCTGATACTCCAAATATCAATGGCATGAAAAAGTACACTAACAGATAAATAAATAGAATGAAATATTTAATAAAACCAAACAGTCAGAAAATAAATAAAATGAAAAAAATCAACCCGAATTTCAGGGTGCTAACAAGTTGTAAGGCTGATCCATGCCTTCGGGAGGCACCTTCAGAGACTTGTCAAATCGCGTCTCCCTCTGCTTGGCTTTGTCGGTAGTTGAAGGCTTAGACGGACCGACTTCTGAAATTGTGGAGACAGCAGAATCTTAAGAAGGTACTGCTTCTTCTTGCGCAGGGTCATAAGTCCGTAGGTAAGCCTTTCCAGATCGCGTCTCGCCAGATAAAACTTCGTAAATAGAAGAAGACACCATATGACATGATTTGTATTTCTTGCCCCTCTTTACTTTCGGAGATACCACCCCCTGTGTCATTTCTTACATAAGGTTCGGATGAACCCACATGATCTCACCACGTTTGGTCGTGAGTGGCACCAAGGTTGAGTTGCAAGCTGGCGGTAGGTTGACGAATTCCATTATTGCCTTGGGGATTGGGACTACGCCATCTGGGACTTTTGTGGGTGGAAAGTCACAAAATTGAAGAGAGATCATGTTAGAAGATACGACCTTGTCTTCAGCTTTGAGGTTGATCACTTGGCTGTCGATAAGCTATTGTATCTTCTTCTTCAGGATGATGCAATCCTTGGTAGAGTGGTGCATGTACTGATGATAAAGACAGTACTTAGGATCGTTGAGTTGGTTTGCCTCCGCATGACGTCGTGGTGGAGGCAATGTCAGTTTATTATCCTTCGTTAACGTGTGAAAAATGGTAATAAAATCGTCCTCATCAAAGGAGAAAGTCTCCTTAGGTTTGTTAGAAGCGCCCTGATAATTGGAAGCTCCCTTGGAAGTGTCGACCTTCAAGACATCTTTCCCTTTAATCCCATGGACAGGAATAGTTTGAGGGTGCTTGCCGTTGTCTTCTGTTTTGGGTGTTTTCAACCCCAGTAATTCTAGATTAGGGATGTCGTTTTCAGCAGCATCAATGGCCCCAATAAAAGTGGACCATGTATCATATTTATATATACCCAGACAGAACTTCACTGTAGAAAGGAAGTTATGTCGACAAGTATCCATAAGTTTTGAGTCTGGTATACCGAAGGGCATCTTCAATGCTAGTCGCCTGAAGCGTTCGATGAAAGCAATGACCGACTCAGTCCTCCTTTGATTGGTCTCGATGAGGGTGGACATACTAACATAAATGCCACTCTCGTAAATCATGTTGAGAATTAACCTCTCCAAGTCTTTAAAGGAATTAATACAACCGT
The DNA here is from genome assembly GCA_029216955.1 of Iris pallida. Taxonomy (NCBI): domain Eukaryota; kingdom Viridiplantae; phylum Streptophyta; class Magnoliopsida; order Asparagales; family Iridaceae; genus Iris; species Iris pallida. The sequence continues at coordinate 19,815,109 of JANAVB010018199.1, read as the reverse complement.
CAGGCAGACTGCAGAACCATTCAAAAGCTACCCCTTGTAAGGTGCTAATAAACAGCTTTGACAAGAACGGATCATCCCTGGGTAAGTGTAGAGTCTGCGTATTGAATTATGTCATTTATTGGCGAGGAGAAGTCATCCCGTCAAATGAATTTAGCGTCAGTGGCTTGTAGTTAGGAGGACAAGTAGCATTCTCCCATTCAGGAGGATAAGGTTGAGATATCCCCATCTTCTGAAGCTCGTCTTTGTGTGAGATGGTATCGAGACGGACAACAAGAAAATCAATTGCATCATGTTGATTGAGCAGGTGTTCAGAAACGACTGTTGTACGGTTGTCAGGCATCATTAGTGAAGGACCACCCCCAGCATTTTCAAGATTTGGAGGAGGCATAACGGAATGATACTCCTTCTGTAGTGAAGGAGGGTTGTAGCTATAAGCCGGACTAACGTGTGCTGAGACATTTTGTTGAGGTGGAGGAACAACCCCAGCAGCTTGGACCGCCATGATACTGGTAAACATATTAGTGATCTTGGCAAATGCTATTTCAGAACCCTCTAGCCGTTTGTTGGTCTGATCACTGGCTTCTTCAATTCTCTCTCCATCCGCCATGTATGTAAATAACATGCGAGGACGAACAAAGGAAACAGTACAACTGTAGGAGCATAAAAAGTGCTTCATAAGAATGAGTCAAAGATAAGGATCATCCCATTCAAATCGATCCACTTTACGCCAAAGAGCGGCTAATCACTTTACGCCCGAAGCAGGCTATCATTTTACGCCCGGATCAAAGCTAATGATTTTACGCCCAAGATAGGCTAGCCACTTTTACGCTGGACAAAGCTGTCAAGTCTTGCATTTAATGCAAAGTCTGACATAAAGATTTAATGATGGCATATATCACAGAAATCAAAGGGATTTGTTTTACACAGAGGCCCATTTGTCGTTTAGTATATGGACTGAGCCACTTTACGCTCATAATATGGCTTCTTTTACGCACAGAGACTATACGAGTTTTTACACTCAACAGTTGACGTGTGCGTAAGGTTTATTTGGGCTACTCTTACGCTCAAGATTATTTAACAACAACTTTACGCAGGAAGTCTACATCAGGGCTATTGTACGCCTAGTCCGCTACTTTACGCTCAGGGTATATCTGGGTTATCTTACGCCCTATTCCAATTCAGAACATGGTTTGCCTACATGGCTCTCATGCCACACATCTCGAAGAACGTGTGTACGTGCATCCTATTCTTATTGAAATAATGGGACACGTATCAACGTATGCTGAGGATGACTTTGGTCATGGGTGGCAGTTGTCAGTGTAAAGACGGAACTTTTGCTGAGTTTTTACGCACAAGAAACCTAGTCTATAAATAGATTGATTTTTCTCATATAGAGGGACAGAGAGAAAGGAGAGAATACATAGAGATCAGAGCCCAGAGACATTGATTTTTTGGAGCATTCTTCTTCAACTTTTCTTCCAGAACAGAGTGAAGCAATGCAGGAAAGCATTCGGCCTTGCCATCAGTACCCAAGTGCGTCGATTCCTTTCTGGTGACTTAGTTCTTCCAATTGTTCATCTTCTAGCAGTGATCTTCATCATCATCGTATGGTCCAAGGAACAAAGTGATCATTTACAGATCAGACTTCCATAGCAATACTTTCCAGAATCAAATTTGTACTTCTTGTACTTTTTTCTCGTTTTATTTCAAAATCCGACTTCCAGGCATTTTGTTAAGTGAAACAAAAATGGCGACTCTGTTGGGGACGACCTTTTCCTCTAACGAGGAGGCAATTGCTCAATACGATGGTGTGTCGATTGGACCGACAAAGAAGACTCTGGTTGTACACTTCGACCAGACTGTTTATGAAGAAATGCTCCAAACTGGGGGTGCTTCTCGCCGCTCCAATGTTCAAAAATCTTGCAAAGCACGAAAAGTTTGGATTCCTAAATCCAAAATAGCTTTGGATCTCTCTGTTGCTTCTGAGGGCAAGGGAATTCTTCCCACTCCTGTCGTAGGGGCTCCCATTCGTAACGAGGCAGTCCTTACTTCAGCATTACACTCTAAGTGTGGCAAGTTATCTCCCGTCTGTGACGGTAAATATAATCAGGTTTTACGCCCAGCGGGTAAAAACCAAATTTTACGCTCAGTGCATAAGAACAAGTCTCCCATTTGTAATGAGGCAGACTCTAATGCTTGTGCTTCGAAGTGTAAAAATAAGTCTCCCGTCTGTGACGTGGTAGACACACAAAAATTATGCTCTTCGCATAAAGTAAAGTCTTACGTCTGTGACGTGGTAGATAATCAATTTTTACGCTCTACGCATAAAGGTAAGTCTCCTGTCTGTGATACTGTAGATAAAATTCGCAACGATGTTCTTACATCTAATGTGAATGTACCTAAATGCATACAGCATAAAAATGTTGTTGGTAAAGCTTCAGTTCTACACCAACAGCCTTCTTATGCTGCTCTACGCAAAGTACCAAACCTACAAATCACACGCAATGAAAATGGAGTTCTTCGTGCTCAAAAATCTTAAGATTTGCGTACACAACTCCAAACGCGTAGAAATATACAGTTTGGTTCTGCGAATACAGCCAGTAATCTTCTTTATACACAAGGGACTAAACGTTTTGCTACCCCAAATGTAATAAAGAAGACTACTCCTTCTACTCCTTCTGATTTACGTGAATTGCTAATGCAAAAGCGTAAAAATAGACAATCTTCCGTGACGCTCCCCCAAGAAAATCATCACTGCGAGTGTCACCAGATTGTGATCAAATGTTGTTGCTCGGATTCCGGACGGTCAGTTTTTGATCGATTGAATTTTAATACACCCCAACAACAAGCTGATGAGTTGTCATATGCGTCAGTCAACATGGCATCTCACACCAACAGAGGACGACGTCCTAGACGGAACACGTCCCAAACCCCAGGTCAACAACAATTCAACAGACTTCTTGATTCTTTTGAAGGAGTATATCAGAATACTAGATCAAGAAGACAAAGACAATTACAGACTTCTGATACTGAAGCTGGGGGTACTCAATCTCTTGAGTCCGAAACTGATAGTGTTGATTCATACTTCTATACTAATCCTTCTGTATCTTCAAGAGAGGTTGAATCCTATGCTATTGGAGATGAACCAGAGACGTCATCAGTTAATACAGAACAACGTCTCACTGCTGTTGAGCAATCATTGAAAGACATGCTTAACATGATGCAAAGCATGCACCAGATAATAACGGCTCAGCAAACTGCTCAACCAGCAATTGTAACACCGATTCAGACAGCAGCACCAACGCAAGATAGCCAAGGGGTTGATATACCTTTGAATATCTAAGAGCCTGCTGTTAACCAAAATTCTGCATCTCCAGATCCCATTATTCCAGAAGATATACCATCTCCGGTCGGGATTACGGTACAACCAACCACTTTTCAATCAAATGTGCTTTCACAAACCAGTGAAGCCATTCAAGCAGTGCGTGAGCTCAAAGCACAGTTTGAAGTTTTGAGGCAAAAAGATCAACTCCAGAGGTTAGGGATTAAGCAACCTTATCCTCCTCATTGGAATGATGTACCATTTCTACCGAAATTCAAGCCACAGTCCATGGTATTGTTTGATGGAAAGGCTTCTCCTAGTTAGTATATCAAACACTTTGATATTATGACTGTACATTTGTAGAAAAATGATGCTCTTCTCACTAGAGTATTCATTGGATGCTTGACGGATTCAGTTTACAACTGGTATCGTAGTTTACCCGACAATTGCATTTCGTCTTTTGACAAATTTAAGACAATGTTTCTCTCCCGTTTCTATGAAGGAGGTATGGACATGAACATGTCCTCCTTAATAGAAATCAAGCAAAAGGAGAAAGAAGATACTCGAACGTTCATTGAACGTTTCGGACAGGCAACTTTAAAGATGCCCCCTAGTATGCCAGATTCAGCACTGATTGATACATGTAAGATGAATATGCGACCATCTATCGCTGTCTTCACGGGTTTCCAATTCACAGATTGGGCTTCGTTTATCATAACAGCAGTTTTCGCCGAGACTAATGGTAGGTTGGTTCGTGAACATGGGATGATTTTTTCCTCTGAGGATAAAGGAAAGAAAAGTAATCTTGGTAATAATTCCGGCAATCATAATATAAAAGGAAAAGACACTCTTATGGTCAATCTTTCCAAGAATAAAGCGACGTCGAATAAACAGGAATCTTTCAGGTCAAAAGAAGAATACTCTTTTGATGAAAATGATATCCCAGGGATATTCCAATGTCTGGTGAAGAGTGGCAAACTTCAGATTCCAGAGCCAAAGATGCCCAATGAGGTGAATCTGACTGATAATCCTAAATATTATATCTATCATAGATACATTAATCATCCTACCAGTGCTTGCTATGTTTTGAAAAAGAAAATCCAAGAGCTGATAAATGGTGGCGCCATTACTTTAACCAATGATGACCATACGGTTACAACCAATATGGTTTCTCTTCAATTTGGAGATTTTCCTCCACAACAAGTACCAGATAGAATTGTCCCAATTCCGAAGGCAACAATGAAGACTTTGAATATCCCGCCTGCCAGAGAGAAAAATGAAGGATTGTTGCCTATTACATTAAAGAATGGTGAGATTATGTGGGTACATCCTGACTTAATACCTGAAATAGAAGATGAAGGTAAAACTTCAAAATCTAAGAAAGGTAAGAAAGTCAAAACCTGCAACATGATTTCTCATGTTACTCCAGATCCTGATGATTTGGATCATCTATGGAACGACATTCCTTTGGAAGATAGATTGAGAGGATTGAACATATGTCCTCCAAGTCTGGCTCCTCCTGCCAAGCTCAAGCTTACGCATCAGCAGTGGCTAGCCATGAATAGTGTTCCCTTATACAGGGCACAACAAGTCTTCGCTGCTTATGAAAAGGCTTCTACAGGGATTTTTCCTCGTATCCCGAATCCTTTTCCTCCCGTAGCTGCAGAGACGGTTATTCCTCATTATCCTGTAGTTACAGGGATTTCTTCTTCTTCCTCTATGGAACCACCTGTTGAAAGTCCACTGCCTACTCACTTGTACAGTCAACAATCTCTCAAAATTATTCAGAATATGGAATATGATTTAAAGACTATGCAAGGTCTTAATCAAGGCAAAGGTAGACGACTACCATTATGTGGTGATCTGTTTTACCAGAAAACTCGTCATGGATTGGATATGATCCGTCCCATATGTTTAATAACGATATACAAGAGGAATTCTCTTCTAGCACTTCACAAGCATCAGATTCAGAAGAAGTCCATTTCATTGAATCCGATATTTCTCACTCCTCGTGTGTTAAATGAGACTATTATGATAAATCTGAGCAAATATTTTCAGCTTATATGGTTCAAATTGATGATAAATCCGAGCCATTTGAAAATGATCCTTGGGCTCAACAGATGGACACTCAATGGGAACTTCGTTTCGAACAACGACAACCACATACAGAGGACGAGATTGTCCAGATTGACGTTGGAGATGGAATTACGCCCAAACCAATATTCATCAGTAAGAATCTTTCTGAAGATGAAAATAAAGAATTGATAAAACTAATCAAAGAATATATTGATATTTTTGCATAGAGTTATGAAGATATGCCAGGTTTAGATTCCAAAGTTGCTACTCATAAACTCAATATTCTTCCTAATGCTAAGCCTGTAAAACAACATCAACGGCATTTTCGGCAAGACATGATGGATGCAATTGAAGTAGAAGTCAAAAAGTTGATCACGTGTGGTTTTGTTCGTGAAGAACAACACCCCAATTGGGTTGCCAACATTGTTCCTGTTATAAAGAAGAACGAAAAAGTCTGAGTTTGCATAGATTTTTGAGATCTTAATGCAGCTTATCCAAAAGACGAATTTCCACTTCCAATTACTGATGTCATGATAGACAATACATGTGGTTTTGAACGTATGTCTTTCATGGATGGATTCTCAGGATATAATCAAATTAAGATGCATCCAGAAGATGAGAAGCATACCGCTTTTCATACACCCCTTGGGGTATACTGCTATACGGTGATGCTGTTTGGTCTTAAAAATGCCGATGCCACATATCAACGGGCCATGAGCAACATCTTTCAAGAACATCTACGGAAGACAGTAGAATGTTATGTAGATGACATTGCTGTTAAGAGTCGGTCAAAAGATGATCACATTCAAGACTTGAAGACAGTATTTGAATTGATGCGCCAATATCAATTGAAAATGAACCCTACTAAGTCTTTCTTAGGGGTTTCCAGTGGCAAGTTTTTAGGATTTGTCATTACTTCTCAGGGTATCCATGTTGATCCTGATAAGGTTAAAGCAATTCTTGAAATGCTTCCTCCACGCAATTTAAAAGAACTCTGTGGCTTCCAAGGTCGCATTGCATATATCAGGAGGTTCATATCCAATCTCTCTGGAAGATGCCAGCCTTTCTCCCGTCTATTAAAGAAGGGTGTATCATTTGTTTGGGATGAGGCATGTCAGAAAGCCTTCAATGACATCAAGCAATATCTTACAAATCCACCTGTTTTGGTACCTCCAATAATAGGAAGACCATTTTTGTTATATGTTCGAGCGTTAGATCATTCACTTGGTGGTCTTCTTGCACAAAAAAGTGATATAGGGCATGAACAAACGATTTATTATCTTAGCCGAATGATGGTCGGAGCGGAACACAGGTATACTCTTGTAGAAAAGGAATGTCTGGCCTTAGTTTTTGCTGTCCAAAACACAAGACATTATGTGACAGGACAGACTATCCATGTCATCTCCAGAATAAACCCTATTCGGGTATTGATGAGAAAACCGAGCATTCTTAACTCTAGGTTAGCTACCTGGGCGATGCTGCTCACTCCTTATGACATAGTTTATATACCTCAAAAATCAGTGAAGGGTCAAGCATTAGCTGATTTCTTAGCTACTCGTCCTATACCAGAAACATCAAAGTTATATGAGGACATTCCGGATGAAGTTCTAGATTGCAATATGACTTTGAAAAATGACATTTGGCAATTATATTTTGACGGAGCATCACGTGTTGGACCTAAAGGTAATATTGTCTCTGGGGTAGGAATCATCTTGGTTTCTCCTGACAAAATGGTCATATACCGTGCCTATTCTCTCAATGAACCATGCTCCAATAATGTAGCAGAATACAATGCTATATTGATTGGTCTCCAAGTCGTAAAACAATTGGATATTGAATTCCTGAAAGCCTATGGAGACTCTCAGCTGATTGTTAATCAGGTTAGAGGGACCTATGTAGTCAGAAATCCTGATTTCATCCCTTATTATCAAGTAGTAGTCGAATTAGTCCTTTCATTCAAAGGATTTTTCATTGAATTCGTACCACATTCTCAGAATGTGGAGGCTGATGCTCTTGCTAGCCTAGCTGTCGATTTGGCTGTTCCAATCCGAAGGCAGAATACAATTACTTTGTTGGACCGAGATTTATTCTGTATCAAGAATAATTTGTATATTGAACAGAGTTATACTACAGAATCAAGATCTCAGCAAAGGGATTGGAGAACTCCATTTATTGATTACGCAGTTGATGGGATTTTACCTGAAGATCCAAAAGAAGCTGCGTCAATTAAAAGACGATCATTTCGATTCTATTATGATTCATCTTTATATATGTTATATCGTCGCTCATATGATGGACTCTTGCTGCGATGTCTCTCAGAAAGTGAGGCTAAACTGATACTCCGTGAGGCTCATGATGGTGTCTGTGGTGCTCACCAACCAGGTCCAAAATTACAGGATCGCATTCGAAGGATGGGATACTATTGGCCTTCCATGATAGCAGATGCTTTAGATTACGCCAGAAGGTATAAAGCATGTCAGATTCATGCCGATTTTTTTCACCAACCTTCTGTATTTCTACATCCTACAGCAGCTTTTTGGCCCTTCGAAGCTTGGGGTATGGATGTCATTGGTCCTATTAACCCTCCTTCTGTTAAAGGACATCGGTTCATATTAGCTATAACTGATTATTTTTCTAAGTGGGCAGAAGCAGTCCCCCTTGCTGAAGTAAAAACATCTAATGTAATCAACTTCATCAAACATTATGTCATTTATCGCTTCGGGATTCCTCGACGGATAATTCATGACAATGGTCCACAATTTGCCAGTCAGGCATTTTATCGGTTCTGTGATAAGAATCAAATTCAAAATTTGGCTTCTACGGCTTATAATCCAGCTGCTAATGGTCTAGCCAAAGCCTTCAATAAGACTATCATTAAACTTCTCAAAAAGTTTGTCTCTTCTAATAAACGTGATTGGAATAAAAAATTTTGAGAATGTTTATGGGCTTATCGAACAACAGTTCGGACTCCTACTGGTTTTACACCATTTTCATTGGTTTATGGATGTGGGGCTGTTCTTCCCTTGGAAATCCATATTCCATCTCTTCGAATAGCTATTCCTAATGAGCTAACTATAGAGAACAATGATCGCTTACGACTCCAAGAACTTGAAGGATTGGACGAGAAGCGTCTTCAAGCACAACAACATATTGAACTATATCAAGCCCGTATATCTCGAACTTTCAATCGTAATTTTAAAGAGAGGGTATTCAAGATTGGTGAGTTAGTATTAGCCGTACGAAGACCGACGATTATGACTCACAAAAGCAAAGGGAAATTCCAAGCGAAATGGGAAGGCCCTTATGTAATTGAGATCGTGTTTTCTAATGGCGCCTATCAGTTATCAAAGCCTAATGAAGATCTACTCATGATGCCAATCAATGGCAAATTTCTTAAGAAGTACTATGTATAAAGAAAAATGATGATGAAAATAAAGTTCCTTTTATTATTATTTTTGTTCAAGACGAAAGATTGAGGACGAAGGCCACTGCCTTCGCCTTCCTTATTGAGTACGTAGTCAGCCAATGCATAGAAAGCATCGTTGCCAGAACTCATAAAAAATTTGCAGACAGCCATCCTCAGTGCTTCTTCTTCAGGAGTTTTCCCTGGATCTACTAAGAAAGCAAGGATGTCTTATGATGGCTTGGAAGTAGAAGAGCTTTCGCCTACTTCGGTTGGGCCTGTCACAATTGGTTCAATGGGACACGTCTCAATGATGTTCTCAACTTTCTTGGAGACTTCATTCTTTTGCTGCACATCCTTGGAAGACATTTCCAATAGAGGAGTGGAAATACGAATGAAAAGTTACAAAGATTTTTCACCTATTTAATAGGAGAGATCTGTTGATGAACTGGTCTTTGAAAACAATCTTTCATTCTCGAAAAGGTCTGTCCGTTCATTTTTATCAGGTTCATCCATTTAATTATGGAATTGAATCAATATTTTCTTTTCCCGAAAGTCATGTTGGTTCATTCATTTCTTTCATCAATATTGGCATATATCCTCAAATGACATCTGTCATTTTAATCTCCAGCTACCAAGGTTTGGTTAAGCTGCTTACTTGTCTCCTTAGAGAAAAATTTTAATCTTCTATCTTACCAGTTGATTAAAAAGTTAGATTTATTATTTATCACGTTCTTATAACCTCTGAATAAATATTAAATTTGTTTGTATTTTCTATCTATCATGTCAATTTGACCTCTGCATAGATATTAATCTAATTTTCTTTGAGTTCTTACATGCTGTCATGTCCACAGTACCTCTGATAGTATTGTATACTCTAAAACAGAAAATAAGATTTTGTTATCTATCATGTCCATATTACTTCTGGATAGATATAATATATTGAGTTTAAAAGACTTGTCATGTTCATATAGCCTCTGATAAGTATTTTCTATCTCATACCTATTGTCTATTCTAAATAAATGATACGATCACAAAATAGATATTTTATTCATTTCTTGTGAAAAATATTACAAAAATGAATAAAGATAAAAGATGATAAGGAGCTCTTTTAAGGTGGAGTAGAAACATCTTGAAGCAACTTCTGTAGTTCTTCTAGTCGCTTGTCACGAGAACTCATAACTTTTTAGTAGCTTCAGCACGTCGAGCTTCAGGAGTACAAATACGAGAAAATCCAGCAAAGCTGATTATCATATTATCCTTGGCTTCATCAAGGGTTCTGATAGTTGATTCAGTCCCGAAGGCTTGTTCTTCTAAAATAGAGCTCTGAGTGAGGTACAGATTTCGAGCGTCGATCATCTTTTCCCTTTCAGCCTTCAAGCGAGCTAATTCAGCCTCGACTTCATGAATTTTATCATTTTTATTCTGAATATCTATGTTCAAAGCATCGTAAGCTACTCTGTGACCATGCAGTGCAGGCTTTATTCCAGCCAAAAAAGCTTTCTCTTTGGCAACCTTCAGACTATGTTCATGAAGAGCTTCATTATATGTGGTCTCCCGAGCAAGATAATCAGCCGTTAAGGCGTTATATTCCTCCTGGATGAGATTTTCAACAGTCTCACTTGACAGCTTGAGATATTCGTTGATCGGCTGTTCAAGACCCTCCACAATTTTCTCCAATGCTGCAACGCTCCCAGCATCATTGAACATAGCAAAATTCCTAATGGTCAGAGCCATCGTCGCCTTCAAAATCTCATAACTGAGGCCCTTATTCAGGACCATTTTTATTAGGGTTGCCAGAGTTTTGTAAAAGGTTTCAGTATGAATCTCAACTAGGAGATTCATCTCTACGCTGGAGCTTGGTGTAGCAGCAATATCTAATAGATCTCTTCTTTGGAGACCAGAAATAGATGTTGTTGGTGTGACAGCAGGATGAGATGAAGTCGTTGCTGTTACGCTGTTATGGCCAATTGATCTCTGGAAGCTTCAGGGATTATATCTCCAATATTTACAGATATTATTGGTGCGACAGCAGGCTGAGATGGAGCTGTTGTTGATACTACTGTCATAGCTATTTGATTCCCAAGAGCTTCGGGAACAATGTCTTCAATATTTGTTACTCTAGCCGTTTCTGGAGTTCTGATGGCGGTAATATCGGTGGATGTGGTGACAATTGCGGGAGCCGGTTCAGGTTCTGCCATTGGCTCGTCGGAAGCTGGTACTGAATCAGTAGCAATAATAGAAGATGTCATTATAGCTTCCCCAGTTTCAATTGGCGATTCAAGGATGCTTTCAGCATTTTCTTCAATGGTTTGCTCCACAGGATTTTTCATCGCTTCAATTGCAGTAAAATTTTCTACAGCTGCTTCTTTATTCAATTCGGTTCTCCTTCAGCAGTTCTATCATCACCTACAGTGAGGCTTATTGTGGTCTCTTCTTTGTGCTGGTCTTCAGCAGGAGAGGACATTTCAGGTTGTGCTTGTTGCACCTCTAACGATGGAGGATATTCTTTTTGAAACTCCATCTTGGGTTTTTGAACTCCCTCCTCATTAGCATCTTCTTCTTTTGAAGAAGAAGTTTCATCCTCAGATTCCTTATTTTCTTCATAAATATCTTCTTCTTGAGGAGGAGGAGCCATAGATTTTGGTACAATAATGACATCTACAAAATGAACAAAATAAGTTAATATACAAAATCATGGTACATAATTTCATATAGGTTTTGTATGATACCTGGAACATGTACGTTATGTTCAAGATATGAATCATAATCGCCATCCCAATCATCATCATCAAAGTCGAGAGCCGGCTCATCTGATGGAATACGGTCTCGATCAACAGTAGATACAGCAGTAGCATCCCCTGTGACTTGTGCCTTGGTTGGCAAAGATAAACGAAGTGAGGTGCTAAGACGTCCAGGAGACAGAAGTGTTACAGCTTCTGATCCAATTACATGTGGAGGGGCTAAAGATCCTTCTCCTGGATGAACTGAAGAAGAACCGACAAGATGATCCCCTATAATCAAAGTGTCATCTTCTGGAGTGAGGGCTCTTGGTTTGGAAGGCCCTTTTGTGGTAGACTTCTTCTTCTTTTCTGGAGTTTTCTCTGGAAACGTGATGGCTGTACTTTGTTTTCTTTTTTGGCCTTTGCCAATGATGATAGGTTCTGCAGCTGGTTCCCCAACTCCTGTTGGGATAACTTCTAAAAATGGATCTGGAATGCCAGTATCGTCAGGGATGTCTGCTGGTACCCTAACCTGCTCCTCAATATCTCCTTCTTTAGGCTACCTCAGACTACCCCTCATATTGTAGCCGTGGGCAAAAGAACAAATTGAAGAATAAAAGTGAGCATACATATGAAGTATACGCAGCTCTATAGTACTAGTGGCGGTTGAGACTCTAAACTTGGCGCCAGTACGAGCAGCATTGAAATATCTCCAACCCCTAGCACCGTCGAGTAATTTTCCATAATGACGGAAGTTAGTAGAGGGGTTACCAACATGAAGTTGGTCATATCCAAATTGGCGAGAAAACCTACTGGGTAGATATGGTTCAAACGCACAATTATCTTCATTTCTATATATCAAGTGAGAAGGTCTGATGGATTGAAGCCATCTGAAGACTGATGATGGCAATACCGCTCTTCCTTCGACTTCATCTTCAAACTGAATGCCAAAGCAATCTGCTGGAACTTATGGCCGAGTGCAGAAGAAGTTCCAACCATAAGAATAATTCAGAACTGCCCGGGTATCCGCCACAGTCGTAGCGGTCCATGTAGCTTTGCTGAATTTTTGGAGGAAGACCTCCGCATCATAACCCGGGCCTGGTGGCAACAATCTGCAGTTGTGATGCAACAGCCAGCCCATCAGATAAGTGTAGGGCATTTTTACCCTAGGGAAAATATTCCGATGAGGAGCATTGTTGATTAACTCCTCGCCGAAGGTCCTTAAACCTACATTTATTCAACACACCATGGCTGATAGCAGGTTAATCCTGACTTTAAAAACCAGACGTACTGCTGGCCATAGTACACTACGGTGGATTCTGTCAACAGTACCAATACCCGGCACAATCCATCTTCTCAGCCATAAAGAAAGAAAGCCTGCCAGCAAAGCTCTCCAAGAGATTTTTTGACTACCATATCTAAGGAAGCTCACGGCTTCAGTTCCGGCAGGGAATTCCCCAAGTCTTTGTAGACAGATATTTATTAGGGAATTTGTAGGCAATCATCATATCCCTAATTTTGTTAGAAGGGATTGTCGAATCCATGTTGATTGTCGGAGCTTTGTTTTCCTGAAACCTTTCTTTGTCTGCCTTGGATATCTTATCCTTATGGAAGAAGAGATAAGTCGTCCACTTGTTGATGTACGCCAAATGAGATATACTTTCATGCATTGTGGTACAAACCATGTAGTGATACATTAATTCCTCATATACCTCAATCAACCGAGGATTAGTCTCTCTGATTTCAGCCAGTTCTCTGTTGGAAGGAATGTATTCCTCATATGGGGCTTCCCCCATCGGCAGCTTCGAGATGAACTGCATCTCATGAAAAGAAAGGCCCATTTCGCCTTTCGGGTTGGCAAAAGTTCCAGTCGAACTCATATATATTTCCATCAAGGCCAGAAATAGGTTTCCGTTCGAAGGAATACCCTGACTAGTGGAAGCTATCGCCTCATATAAACCAATATCTTTCAATTCTGCTTCAATGTTCTTCATCATCCAAATACTTATCTGGAACCAGTTTCGATTGAATGGAGTCAACCATCCCGGCAGCCTGGGGTTCGTCTGAGGATACAATACAGCAACCCTCATAAATTCGTTGAAGAACATCAGAGTTTATACTGGTTGAGTTAAACCCGAGTCTTCACTGGGATTAGCTCCTGGCATGAGGCCAAAAATAGAAGTGACACCACCATTGGGAACACTAGCAAAATACCCCATGTCATTAGCATGTTCCCTCTTGAAGATAATTCTACCTGGTCTTCCATAACTATTAGGAGTCAAATTCCACAGCATTTGTCGATGGTGGGTAGCATGGAAAAATGCTGACAAAGGATAATCTCTATCCATATCTGAGAGATACATGGCTCTGTCCCCAAATTTGAATACCCAAGATTCCTTCTTGGGGTGTGTCTGGGATTTACAGTCAATCGCGTCCCCAAACAAGAAGGCCTGTTTTGCAAATTGTTGAGCATATAGTGAAGTCAACAAATCTCCATTCATCATGGATAGCAACATCCTATCCCCTTGAGCTGCTATCAGTTGTGCCGTCTCTACTGGGTATTCAGGGTTCGATTGAGGAAATTGAACATAAGATAAATCTTCCAGATAGTTCGAACCCACCATGCCAACTGACGAGCCAAAGACTTCTGCAAGAGGGTGAATTTGCAAGTCCACTGCAAAAAGAAAAGAAAATCAAATTAGAGAAAATCCAATTTGATGTCATTTATGTAGATAAATGGATCTGAAAAGTAAAAAAGTTTTCTAAAAAAGTCTTTTGTTTTTATACAAAGTTTTTTTATTTTTGTTATATGATCGCTGGCACATTAAATGTGGGCGTATTTCAGTTTTTACGCTGGCACATTAGATGTGGGCGTATTTCAGTTTTACGCTGACACGTATAAACGTGGGCGTATTTTTGAGCTTTACGCTAACACGTATAACGTGGGCGTATTTTGTTTATCTTAATTTCTACGCTAACACGTATAACGTGGGCGTGAAACAAAAGACCTCCTTCTCCGATAAGGTTCTACGGCCATAAGGGAGTACTTTACCCCTCATAGGCGGAGCTACGACTGGATTGGGTTGTCGGTGTGATGTTGATGATCGAACGGGAGTTTTCATATGTTCTGTCGATGACGAATCAATGGCTTTCCTCCCTTTACTACTGCCGGCGGCGGACCTCTTGGGGGCCATCGAATGGAATGCAAGAGGAAGAAGAGAGTTCAAGAAGGATCGGGATTACGAGAGCAAGGAAAAAAAAGTAAAGTTCTTTCTCTCTCTGAAAACACCTATTTATAGGGAATTTTCAAATCGGTTCAAATTCCAAATTTTACGTCGACTGTTGGATATCCCCACTTTTACGTGGATGACTGTTGAGTATCCCAAATTTTACGCTGACTGGTCAAATCTCAACTTTTACGCTTCTGTTCAAAGTGTTTCAAATTTTGAAGATATTTGAAAACTTTGAAGGGGGTCTTGTAGGAGCGTAAAAGGTGCTTCATAAGAATGAGTCAAAGATAAGGATCATCCCATTCAAATCGATCCACTTTACGCCAAAGAGCGGCTAATCACTTTACGCCCGAAGCAGGCTAATCATTTTACGCCCGGGTCAAAGCTAATGATTTTACGCCCAAGACAGGCTAGCCACTTTTACGCTGGACAAAGCTGTCAAGTCTTGAATTTAATGCAAAGTTTGACATGAAGATTTAATGATGGCATATATCACAGAAATCACATATATCACAAAAATCAAAGGAATTTGTTTTACACAGAGGCCCATTTGTCGTTTAGTATATGGACTGAGCCACTTTACGTTCAAAATATGGCTTCTTTTACGCACGGAGACTATACGAGTTTTACGCTCAACTGTTGACGTGTGCGTAAGGTTTATTTGGGCTACTCTTACGCTCAAGGTTATTTAACAACCACTTTATGCGGGAAGTCTACATCAGGACTATTGTACGCCTAGTCTGCTACTTTACGTTCAGGGTATATTTGGGTTGTCTTACGCCCTATTCCAATTCAGAACGTGGTTTACCTACATGGCTTTCATGCCACACATCTCGAAGAACGTGTGTACGTGTATCCTATTCTTATTGAAATGATGGGACACATGTCAACGTATGCTGAGGATGACTTTGGTCATGGGTGGCAGTTGTCAGCGTAAAGACGGAACTTTTGCTGAGTTTTTACGCACAAGAAACCCAGTCTATAAATAGACTGATTTTTCTCATATAGAGGGACAGAGAGAAAGGAGAGAATAAATAGAGATCAGAGCCCAGAGACTTTGATTTTTCAGAGCATTCTTCTTCAATTTTTCTTCCAGAACAGAGTGAAGCAAAGTAGGAAAGCATTCAGCCTCGCCATCAGTGCCCAAGTGCGTCGATACCTTTCTGGTGACTTAGTTCTTCCAATTGTTCATCTTCTAGCAGTGATCTTCATCATCATCGTATGGTCCAAGAAACAAAGTGATCATTTACAGATCAGACTTCCATAACAATACTTTTCAGAATCAAATTTGTACTTCTTGTACTTTTTTTGTTTTATTTTAAAATCCGACTTCCAGGCATTTTGTTAAGTGAAACAACAACTGGTGCTGATACTGTCTGTCTTTGAGTTAAAAAGTCCCTCGTCTTTAGTTAGGGAAGGTAGATAGTCGTCGTCAGACTCAGAGAGATTATCGTCATTTGGAAGGCTACCCCCGGTGTGAAAGTCATCTGCTTCATACTCTGAAGGAATACTACCCCCAGCTGAAGGATCATCACCTCCAGCTTGGGAGTCCTCATCATCTATACGAAATCTCATCCTTGATCGAGTACCCATATATACTCCTTCAGATGTGACAGCTTGATGGCTATCTGTTGGCATACTTCTTCTTCTTCTGTTCGCAGAACTGAGAAAAAAAGTTGGGTTTGTGGTCAACCTTCTTTGATTGGGGCTCCCGTAAGGGGGACCCCATGAAGCTATATTAGATAAAAAACACAGCGGATTTTCATCGTCAGAGCGAAGTAGTCGTCGAAACACGGACTGCCTCTGAGGTACTCTCGTTGCTTTGGAGTAGCAACAGTTGATGACAATAATGGTGCACGGATGTACGCCATGAATTATTGTATCCTCCCTCGCTTTACGTTTATGATTTATCATGTCGCGTAAGTCAGCGGAAGGGATTTTTGCCTTAAAACCTATGTCACATGCATCGCCGAGCTTTGCATATGGGTTTATAAGGAGAGTTGGTGCATCTGGACTTAGTTTACGTGTATATGCAACCCCTATACCTAAGTTCTGTGATGAACTTAAAGACAGTCCCGTGCTATACGCGTTGGGGCCTATCTTTTTGCTGTGGGCGCATAGACCCTGGAGTCTGCCTTTGGACTCATGCTTTTCAGAGGTCTTGGCAGCATGCCTAAGCTTCCTCGATGTGGGCGCGTGGGCGCATAGTATGGGTCAGTAGAGCTTGGGCGTATAGCCTTGGGCGCATGACCCTGGGTGTATAATTTGTCGAAGACAGAAGTCTTCTGGCCAGGGTTATGCGCCCACACACCTTCTTGGGCGCATAGCTTTGGGCGCATGCTTGGTAAAGCAGTACTATTTTTTCCTAGTTTTGTCTCCTTCGTTTGTGAGCCTCGTTGAGTTTGCCCAGAGTGTCGAACACTTCGATTCTTGGTATCGTACTATTTTTCTTTGCCAAGTTTCGTACGTTGAACACTCTGTTGTTGGTTGCACAAGAAAGAAGTCGATAGGCTTTTAGAGCCCGAAACGGTATGCACCTTCTTCATTTGTGGAGCTTCTATGGCAGGGCCATGTGCCCACAGAGAAGCTCTATGCGCCCACGTGACAGAGTCCTTCGGTTGCATATCTTCTATGACACTAGCAGGATATGTACCACGAGCCTTCGGAAGCCAAGTCATGCGAGACTTGTTTGGCTTCACTGATTTTGAGGGAGTAGAGCCGTCCCTCGAGAGCTTCTCTTCGAATGCCTGCTGATCGAACTTCACGATCAACATCTTCTGAGTCCTCCCCACTTTGTCGGTATCGAATTGCGTCACCACCTTCTCGTCAGAGAAAAAGGTAGTCCCTAACATAGTCGCCATTTTTATGGACACAAAAAAAATGCTATCTTTTCTTATTGGCGCAAGGCACCACAAATCGAGTATACCTGGAAGATCCTGCGCTGAAGATCCCCGAGTACAAAAAGAATTCTGGAGCATGGGAACATGGATATCGAACGTCAGTTGCTCCTTTACTCCGTTGATACTACGACCACAAAAGTGGGGGAAAACCTAAGAAAATTGCTAACCCTCGACTCACTGGTAAGAAGTGCAGCAATTTGGCTATTGAAAATGATCTTTGTTATGTCCTTTGAAGAGGTGTGAGACCCCTTTTCATTGTCATTTTCGTGCTGAATGATGTTATTCGCCCACGTGAGAAAATACACCAATTTTCATGTGGGCACATGGTCATGCTTTGGGCGCATAGAGTGTAGGTGCATGCAGACTGCATGATCGTAGGTTGATCGTAGGGTTGACGTGGCCGCATGCTTCGGTGCACGACTTCTCGTAGGACGTGGTCGTATGCTTCGGTGCACGATTGATCGTGGGTTTGACCGAGTCGGGGACTGTCCTGACTTGGGCTCATAGCCTGAAACAGGGCTATGCGCCCTTTTTGGAGGAGCCTACAATGGGCACATGGGCGCATAGCTTGCTCTGGTGACTTGGGCACATATGACTTCTCTGGCTTGGGCGCATATGACTTCTCTGGCTTGGGCGCATATGACTTCTCTGGCTTGGGCGCATATGAATTCTCAAGCTTGGGCGCATGGTTGTCAAAAATGCTGAAATTTTCATGCTTCTACAATCGTCAGTAGGAATCTTCTTCCGGAGTACCCTCCATATAAGAATAAATCTCTTGACCGAAATGCACAAATTCTAGCAAAATATTGAGGCTCCGTTCTCGTGGTGCGCACAATCTTCCAAGCTAATTTTGTTAAGAACGAACCGTTGGGGTTAGGGGACCAATGGAAGGAGTCATGAACGGTAGAAAAACTAACCCCCGAAGTTCCGATAGATGCTGCACTAGCGGAGCCAAATAGGTGTGAAGTCTTATACAAGTCCCAATTCCCCCAGCCATCCCCCAAAGACCAGATGGAGCAGTCCGCAACAGTGTCCACCGGCAACAGTAGCTCCCGCCTGGCCCAGTGCTCGTGAAGGGAGCTAGAAGCCCCGTCCCCTACCGCAAGATGAATGTATTGCTCTTCCAAAGCTCGGCCAACAAGAATCCTCCTCCAAGCAAACGAGGCCTTGCTATTGGCAATGGTAAGTAGACGGTGAATGTGACAAAAGTATCTGGCATGCATATACCTTATCCACAAAGTCTGTTGAGTCCTAAATTTTTACCACAACTTAACCGAGAATACGTCAACGATGTCAGATATACATCAAAATCATATGCCACCCTCATCTGTAGGTGACGCCATGGAGGCCCAACTCGACCACGGTCTTTTATTGCACCCATCCTTGCGTCCCCAAAAAAATTTGGTGCACATCCTCTCGATTGAGACCACCACATCCTTAGGTGGGAGACAAGCCGCTATGGTGAAGATGGGGATAGAGCAGAGTACATGTTTGAGGAGGACTAACCTGCCACCATGAGAAAGAAAACACTTGTGCCAACATCCCAGTTTTTTCTAATTTTCCCAAGCAGAGTGTCAAACATGGCCGCATTTTGTCTGCCATACACCATGGGACAAACAAGATAGACAAATGAGGGCCCTTCACCGAAAACCTAGTCGCCTAAGCGTAAGCATCCTTCTTTACCGCGTCGGCCAAATGATGAACGTAAAGGACGCTTTTCTTGGCACTGATATTTTGCCTCGAAACATACGTATATTAGTTAAGAGTAGTCATCATAACCGCAACCGAACCTATATCTCCCGATAAGAAGATAAGCATGTCGTCCGCGTACGGAAGATGGGAAATGATAGGACGTGTTTGCCATTGATTGTCGTAGAATAGAATGTTTTATAGGAGGATTGAACTTTAACTCACAATTACAAACTCACTTGTACAAAAGAGAGCCTAGGAACAAAACCTAGGAAAAGCAATCTAAGTACAATTGTTTAGTTTTGATTCTGGGGGGTGACGGTAGAGGTTCGGAAAAGTGCTATCAACTCTACCTTACTCCTTGGACGATCGAACGCAACCTCGGCTCCGGTGAAGAAATGCTCTCTCTCTGCCTGGGTGTGTGTATATCTCTTTATATGCCTCTGTGTGTGTGTACAAGGGAATAGCACCTTGCCATTTATAGGAATTCATGAGTAATGCGGGTGTACAGCCACGTGGCTAATTTTGGGCCATATCCTTGTAACTATGCCTCGAAAAGTGGGCAGCTGGGGATTGGTTAAGATTGATCATGATCTGCTTGTTGCACTAAATTCGAACTGTCAAGACTTGATCAATTTTTTTCCACATGTCTAAACTGCTACTCTGTGGCGAGCCGCATAAATGATGCATCATGGCTGAGCTGCATGAAGGACTGTTCCATAGCCGAGACGCATGAAGAGTGTCTCATGACCGGGCTGCATGAAGGTTGTCTCATAACCGAGCCGCATGAGAGTTGTCTCATGACTGAGCCACATGAGAGTTGTCTCATGGTCGAGCCGCATGAGAGTGGTCTCATGATCGAGCTGCGTGGGAGTGGTCTCATGACCGAGCCGCATGAAGGTCGCCTAGGCGATCCGCATAAAGAGTTGTCTTTGGAATTTGTTAACTGTGCCAGATATTATGATGATTTTCTCATCTTTTTAGGAGCATGTCACGTCTTGTCTTTATGTTAGAGCCATCATCTCTGTCAGAGCTGTCGCCTTTATGTCAGAGTAATTATGGCCAACTGCTTAGGCTGATTTTGAACCGCATAAAGTTCTCTGCTATTTGTGGGCCGCATGAAGATTTCTAAGCCGCATGAAGCTTTCTAGATTTTTGAGCCGCATGGAGCTTCCTGGGTTTTGAGCCGCATAGAGAATCCCATTCTTTTCTTGTGCTTATGAAGGATCACATCTCGCAAGTCAAGGACATCTCGATCAACCTTTGCGCTCACTTTATGGGCCCGGGAATCCCGAGCACAAGAATGCGTAGGTTTCATGTTTGCTCCCTAATGCGGGGCTAGTAAAAGCACTTGCCCTCGATCAACGTTGGAAGACTCTTGAGAACCACCATGTTCGTTTGCCGCCTAGGGCTGGATACGGGCGGTCCTGCATAACTTTCCATCAGAGGCCCGCTTAACAGTTAGCGGGACACTCTGATGGTTAGAGGTTGGGACAGCTGACTAAGCTCGACGAGCCCGCACTGCCCTATACTTCTTCGCTTTAGCACCCGAGGGTGTGTAGTTGGAAGAGTCCAAGTTGGAGAACCACCATATCCGTTGCCGCCGGAGGCTGGACACGGGCGGTCCTGTATAACTTTTCATCAGAGGCCCGCTTAACAGTTAACGGACTCTCTGATGGTCAAAGGTTGGGACAGCTGACTGAGCTCGACGAGCCCGTACTGCCCTAGACTTCTTCGACTTAGCACCCGAAGGTGCGTAGTAGGAAGAGTCCAAGTTGGAAGGAGGAAAAAAAATTTGGTGCCCTTTTCGAAGGAGGCAAGGGGGCTCTATTTATAGAATGGAGTGAGCCCTTTCTTCTTCTCCTTTCCGATGTGGGACTAAAAGCAATATTTTCTATGATTCTACAAGGACAACCACTCAACCATGGGATGCTCCCCATTTTGTTATGATTCCTGCTCAATGGCTCTGCCACAATGATAAAGATGGCCTGTCAGGACCCGCATCCGGATGTTCAGGCACGAGTACGTGGACCACGCCTAGCCTACGCCGCAGTATTTATAGTAGTACGCTAGAAAGTACCCAATAATATATCTGAACAGTTCTATGATCCACTAAAACTTCATATACTCAAATCACATACAGCTAAGGAAGATATAAAAGAAAGACAATAATAGAATCTATAAAATTATCATACATATCAAGAAATATATCGGAGATATATCCAATGAACAAGACATAAAACTAGAAAAAATATAGCCTATAGCTCACAAGAGGTCAACTCACGATCCAAAAGAACCTCGAGATATGTCATCATGAAGTCCAAAGTGTGGGGCATAACATTACCTAAAAATAGTTATCCAGTCTGGTTTGGAACGAGCACACCACCAACAATAGTTTCCAGTAAATGATAAAGACTATGTAATACGAGAATAAGTAAAGTGTACATAAGAGTAGCATGACATGGTAAAACTGTAAACAAGAGAAAGTAAGAGTAAAATAGGTTATATCATGTACAAGAGTCTAGAATCTACACTAACTATGTGAGTGAGTACTAGCTTCGACATGTGGCCAGCTTAGAAACTTGCACAAGGTCTAATGGCCTGGTTAATCATACGTGAGGTATATGATTGACACTCACAAGGAACTATACATGCACAAGGAGGGTATTAACCACATATCTACACTACTGCTCCATACCCCCGACTAATATAGTGGATCCAACCATGACACGTTATGACACGAGATTCTTTGAGAATGTCGCGAGCCTTCACAGGTATCGTGTCTATACAATGCTCAAGAACAAGGACAAGACTTGCCCTAATTCTACTCTCTCCAATGGGGAGAGTAAATAGACATAGCGGACAAAAGAAAGAAGAGGAAGAAGAGGGTCTCACCTATCGATGGTCGGAGGAAGTCGGGTCGACCGGCTATGGCGAGACCAGATGGTGGCATCCCGGGGCTAGATGCGAGACGGCATTCCAAATTGGGGACAAAAGAAGAACGACAGCAATGTTGGCCCATTGGTCATGGTCGAACCTGATTTTAATAATTGATCTAGTTCATCTCGATGTAAGGGCTACTTGGACAATTACTGAGAACTCCTACCACTCTATTCAAGACTGAAGCTGTTTTGCCACAAGAGTCTGTATTTCAATATTAAATATCATTTTCATGTTTATTGAGTCTAGGATACTTTGTAAACCAAGTCGTACTGGCAAATAGGCTAACCCAAAATATTTTCAAAATATCCAATAATTTTAAAAATAGCCCATTTTACAAAAAACCTCATAACTGCTAAAACTTTTCAAAAGCCCAAAACTTAAAATCTGATTTACAAAATTCTCTAAAAATTAAACTCTTTTCACCAACAAAGTTTGGCCCGAATTTGTACCAAACTCGCCCCGAGTTCGTTTTGTGCCGTTGAATATTTGAATTTGTTCATCCTACAGTTACAGATACAACAGATATTTATCGATATTCTCTCAAAGAATTTTGTTCGAATTTTGTCCGAATTCTGTCGCAGTTCTAACTTTGGAAAACCTATAAATAGAGAAGAATTTCACTCGTTTTAATACACCTCTCTTCTCTCTTCTCTCTAAGCTTAATACATCTTCCAAAGTGTTCTAAGATCTTTCATTTTCAAATCCCAAGTCCGTTACAATCTTCTAGTCGATTTGCCAGTACGGTACGGTCTAAAAGTTTTATAAAGATTGTAATCAGAGGCTTGATTGAAAGAAAATACTTCACAATTGAAGTTGGTCGAGTACTTCGGATCAAAGCTCGCGTTCTTCCGACTGGAATATTCCTCACAAGAGGAAAACCAGTATACATTGTCGTGTTTCCGTTTGCTTTCTGATCTCTGTCTTTCATTTACTTACTTGTGATATATTATATGTGATCTTGTTGCTAACATTTTTTAATTAGCTAAATTTTGCTGCCTACTCTATTCACACCTTTTCTAGAGTATTGTGCTTTATAATTCGTTCCTACAATTAGTATCAGAGCGAGTTATACAGATAAAGCATGGTAACACTACTATTATATTCTTTGTTATTACAGCTGTTACATAGATCACAGTATCAAACATGGCAATTGTAAAATTTACAAGTGAAGGCCAAGCCACAAACAGACCTCCACTGTTTGACGGTACAAATTTCACATACTGGAAAACACGGATGAGTTTTTTCTTAAAATCCCTAGATTTTGACTTATGGTATATTGTTATTGATGGCTATAAGAAGCCTGCACCTATTCTTGTTGATGGAGAGTTGGTTGAGAAACCTCATGACAAGTTTACTGAAGCTGAAAAGAAACTGGCCAGTCCTGACGCACGTGCTATTAATGCTTTGTTTTGTGCCTTAGACAAGAATAAATTTAATAGAGTGTCTATGTGCAAAACATCAAGTAAAGTATGGAAACTTCTCATCACGAAGGCACGACACAAGTCAAGGAGTCCAAAATTAGCAGACTTACTCAGGAGTATGAGGCGTTTAAGAAGAAGCCAAACAAATTCGTCACTCATATGTTTACAACATTTCTGGATATTGTAAACCCTCTGTCTTCAATAAGCAAGGAATACAATAACCATAAGAAAATTCATAAACTTCTACGAGCTTTCACGAAGAAATGGATTCCAAAGGCTATGGAAATCGTTGAAGGGAACGACCTCACAGAAGATCTGTCGAAGATAATTCTGTCAACAGTGACTCTGACTCTGTAGATCAAGTATTCCTAGTAAACAAAAGTTTAAGAAGTTCATGAGATTCAATTGAAGAACAAAAGAACACAACAGCAACAACAACAACAAAGAAGATCCGATCTGCTACGGTTGCAAGAAGAAAGGGCATGAAGAAGGACTATCCAACAACATCATCATTAACCAGAAAAAGCAACAAGTATGACAAGAGTTACCGAAAGAAATCAACATCTAGAAGGTATGCCAAAACAAGCATATGGCATGAAAGCGAAGCCAGCAACTCAGAAGATGAACAATCAGACGACGTTGTAAATGTATGCTTAATGGAATTCGATCAGGTAAATACTAACCCCCTGTTTGATATATATGATGATTTTACCTTTAAGAAATTAGGTGAAGCCTTTAGTGACCTCTTAGGTGATTACAGAAAACTGCATAGCAAATACCAAAACTCTAAGAAGGTACTCAAAGAGTACCAAGGTAAAATAGAAAGACTTACTGACCTATTAGCTGAGATTAGAAGTAATGATAATTCTAGTGAGATAGGTTTGTTCTCTTCTGTTAAGTTGCAATTACAGGAGACCACAAGATTATCTGAAGAAAAAGACAAGTCCATTACCTAATTAGAGGAAGACCTACTCAAAGAGAATAGAGTCTTCAGCAAGCACTAATCACAAAATGATGCACTTACTGCTGATTATAACATATTATATGACACTTCTAAAAAGTTAGAAATTAGGTTAGGAAAATAGCCTGAAGTTGCTGCTTCCTATCCTAACACATGTCACTTACTGAAACATCAAAACACTGTCAAACCCAATATTGTTAGACCAAACCAAACCTTTGCCCAAGAAGACTAATAGGCATGCATATAATTATACCAGAAAACCAAGACCTACCAATCATGTACAACACATTGCATCTAACACTCAACATGCTAGATGTCATTATTGTGGCACCATTGGTCATATTTTTTCTCCATGTAGAGTTAGAAAGTTAGTTGATTGAAATTATGTGCATGGATACCAAAAACTAACATTTCAGGAGCCTATAAGAAATGGGTACCAAAAGTTTCACCTGGAAATTCTTTTGTAGGTGGAACGCCCTTCACATGCTAGAAGCAAATGGATAATCGACATTGGTTGCTCACGGCACATGACAGGTGACACTCCATTATTCGTAACGTTGTTGAAGAGGAAAGAACGATACGTCTCCTTCGATAACAATCTTAAAGGGTATAAGAAATATTGGTAAGGCTCCCTATCCTGTGATTAAAGATGTCTGTCTAGTTACCGAGTTAAAACATAACCTACTCAGCATAAGCCATTTAGCTGACCATGGTTATGTTATTAACTTTGTCTAAGACAAATGTACTATAGTTGATAGCTCAACTGGTAGTACTATCTTCGAAGGTATTAAGGAAGACAATATATAAGATGCTAATAAAGCAGGTAGATGCCTAATAGCCAAGAGTGATGAGAGTCAAATATGGCATATGAGAATCGGTCATGCAATTATGGACACAATTTGAAGACTATCGACAAAGAAGTTAGTACGAGGCTCACCGGATATTTCTTTCAAGAAAGATACGGTATATAGCGAATGTGAAAAGAACAAAGCTATCTGATCCACTTTCAAATCAAACAACGTTGTAAGTACCACTAGACCACTACAATTACTGCATATGGATTTATCTGGACCTAGTAGAATAGCTAGTCTAGGTGGTAAATTATATGCTTTTATAATAGTAGATAATTTCTCTAGTTATACGTGGGTATATTTTCTTGCACACAAGAACGTTGCATTATTAGAATTCATCTTCTTTTGCAAGAAAATTCAAAATGAGAAAGGATTCATAATAACTCGTATTCGAAGTGATCGTAGCGGCAAATTTGAGAACGCAGAGTTTAAGCAATTTTGTGACACATACGGTTATCTGTATGAGTTATCTTTCCCTAGGACTCCAAAACAAAATGGAGTTATGAAATGTAAGAACAGGAATCTATCTAAAATGGCTAGAGTAATGTAAAACCAGTTTAGTCTATCTAAATACTTTTGGGCTGAAGCTGTCAATACAGCTTACTATGTTCTCAATAGGGTTCTAATTCGACCTATATCGAAGAAGACTCCCTATGAGTTATGGTTTGATAGGACACCATCAGTTTCATATTTTAAAATATTTGGTTGTAAATGCTTTATTCTCAATACTAAAGACAATTTGGGAAAGTTTGACGAAAAAGGCGATAAAGGTATACTTTTAGGTTATGCGGCCAAAAATAAAGGGTACCGAGTCTTCAACAAAAGAACCATAATTATCGAAGAATCAATAAATATCACTTTTGATGAACTGGATCAACAGACAATCAACGATGATAATGAAGACATGAGTACACCAAGTACAGCACCTGCAGAACCTTCAAGCATATCACCAGCTGATCCTCCAGGTATATCACAAACAGAACCAGATGACCGAACCAGCTACCTTAAGAGTTTGCCAAAAAGAATGATATTTTTGGCTAACCATCCCAAGGACTTGGTAATAGGTGAGATTACCAGGGAGTAACTACTCGTTTCTCTAGCAAAGATATAGTTTTCTGTGTTGCATTTATTTTACAGCTTAAACCCAAAACTATTGAAGAAGAATGTAGTAATATTTTTTGGTTAAATGCAATGCAAGCGAAATTAAACCAATTTGAACGGAATCAAGTTATGGGAACTTGTTCCTAAGCCTATTGATCATTCGGTCATTGGCATCTGCTAGGTATTCCGAAATAAACTTAATGAGAATAGTTTAGTTACTCGTAATAATGCTCGACTCGTAGCCCAAGGATACAACCAAGAGGAAGGTATCGACTACGATGAGACCTATGTCCCAGTTGCGAGATTAGAATCCATTCGCATATTATGTGCATTTGCATGTTTTCGTAATTTCAAACTATTTCAAACGGATGATAAGAGTGCATTTTGAACAATTTTATAAAAGAAAAAGTTTATGTCGCTCAACCTCCAGGTTTTACTGATTTCAAAAATCCTAATTATATTTTCAAGTTGAAGAAAGCCTTATATGGTTTGAAACAAGCCCCCTCGTGCTTGGTATGATCGTTTAAGCTCTTTTCTACTTGATGACGATTTTACAAAAGGCAATGTTGATACTACACTGTTTATAAAATCTTTTAATGGAAATCTTCTTTCAATTCAAATTTATGTAGATGATATCATCTTGGGATCTACTGATGAATCTTTCTATCAAGAATTTTCAAAGTATATGTAGAACGAGTTTGAGATGAGGATGATAGGAGAACTGAAATTCTTTCTCGGTTGGCACTCCGATTGCGACTTCAATTAAGCCTGATATTTACGAACAAAGCAAACCGATCGACATACGTATGTATCGAGGTATGATTGGTAGTTTACTTTACTTAACTGCCAGCGTCCAGATATAATGTTTTGCGTTTGCTTGTGTGCATGTTTTCAGGCTAACCCAAAAGAATCATATTTGTGCGTGGTTAAACGTACCTTCCGATACCTTAAAGGGACTTCTTCTGTCGGCTTGTGGTATCCTAAAACTACATCCTTTGACCTAAGCAGTTACTCGGATATTGATTTTCCTGAATGCACAGTGGATAGAAAAAGTACTAACGACACATATCATTTTCCATGTAAGGCTCTAGTCTCTTAGTTTAGCAAGAAATAAAATTATGTCGCATTATCAACTACTGAGGCTGAGTATATCGCCACAGGACGTTGTTGTGCACAAATTTTATGAATGAAGCAAACCTAAGAAGACTTTGGTTTACAGTATTCAGACATACCCATTTTTGTGATAACACTAGCACTATTAATTTGGCTAAGAATCCTGTATGTCACTTTCGTACTAAGCATATTGAGATTCGACATCACTTTCTTAGAGATCATCAAACAAATAGAGACATAGACCTTGTATATGTAGACATATAGACCTTATTTCAATTATTTATGTCGCGAATTAGAAATTTTAGATGTCAATAATATTAACTAATTTTGTTTTATTGATTATCCTTCAATATGTAAACACTATTTTTTTTGATACAAGCCTACAAAGGGTCTGTCTGCCACCACGGCTACGGCAAAAATGAAAAGGTACTTAAGTGTTCTCCGGTGAACCTCTGTTAGCTGGGACAATATGTCAAGACCCGCTCGCGAATAATCGGACACGAGTCGGACACGCCCAGCCTACGTTGGAAGACACAAAACAGTAAGCTGTACAATCTAAGGAAAACTCCAAGATACAAGGTACATAAAACAACACAGCTACTATACACATTTCCAATATCACCACAATCCACAAATATTTTAAATATAATTAGAAAAATGATAACGCCGTAGACAAATCCGGCAACTTGAATAAAATATACAATCCTGAAACCTGAATACAAAGTACATGACAAATCTCTAAACGATCTAAGAAGGATCTAACTATAACTCTAAAATTCTAGGTCTATCCTGAGGCATGTCTATCTTGGCTTCAGGCTCTGGCCCATGAAGGAGATACAACATCATCAAGTAAACCTGCAACGTATCTTGTCAAGAAAAGAGCAAAGTACAATCCAGACAAGAAGCACTAAACAAAGAAAACCGAAATGCATGAATAATGAACTACAATATGAACTATGGTACAAGAACCGAAACATGAAACTGTAGTACATGAATAACGATGAAACTATAGTAGCAGATCCAGAACAATGAACTATACTATTAGTGTAACATGCATTTGAAATAACTATCAGAGTATATGACCGACTGGGGTAGTACAGGATACAAGAGCACATGAATAATGGTACGACTTAGAGTCCCATGTGCACGATGTGAAGTCTAAGCTATTAGTCAATGCCTAGCTAATATAGGATTGGTCACATATCTGTAGTATTTCCCCACACAATGTACAAGTAAAGAACACTGAACTATGAACTATGAACAATGAGCGATAAACAATGAACAATGAACAATTGTGTGTACAACGTGTCAATATGAGAACATGAAGCAAGACAGAAATATAGAGTAAAAGGTTCGAGTCGGTGTACTTGCCTTGCTCTAGGATGATCGGGAATAGGGAGATGATAATCTCAAAGTCTACCTGATAATAGGTACATGTTGGTTAAGATCTAAATAATGACATTAACTAGTTTAACTTATCCATTGCTAATCATTAACTAAATATCACCCTTATAATAATACTAAATTAATTGCTAACCATAACTTGCTATTTCTAATACAAATTATAGGCATAAACTAGCTAACATATATATATATATATATATATATATATATATATATATATATATATATATGTATATATATATATATATATACATTTAACTAGAATTACCCAGAAACAATATTTTACTACTTAGAAAATATTTATAGTCTAAAAGACTTACTAAGATTTTATCAATTAAAAATTAGCCAACTTTATAAGACACTAAATGGCAAAAGTAATTTTTATAAGTTAATAATAGCTAGAATTATAATAACTGATTTTACTCAAAAATAGACACTAATAATTCAATAACCATCTTATAACTATTTAGAATTAACAAATATATTAGCAATTTTTTTAGAGATATTCATTAGTCAAAACTATTTTAGCAACATGTAACAAAGAAAGTTAATTTAATATAATAAACCCAAACATTTCTCTATCCAGCTAACACACTTGCTCCTGCTGCCATTTTTTATTCCTATTATTACTGGCCCAACTCAACATACAATCTCAAAGTCTACCAGTTTATCAATTTGCTAAACAAGGCTAGGTTAAATCGGCCAAAACTTACTCCAACAAGCAAAACTCTCAAATGAGCCTTAGATTGTTGGCCCTATCAGAACCTAGACACAAATTCAAAGATAGCATATAGAACTAAACTTAACAACCAGAAGTATACTTTGAACTTAGTATAAATAGACACCTGATGAACCTAGAGTTCTGGTCAATTGGCAACCCCTACTGGCCACCAACGGTCACCACATTCAAAATAAGACACCCTCTATATGCGAACCAGAGCATACCTAACTCAGGTTGTAAGAATTCTCCACTGTAAATTACTCCATACTAGGATTCCAACTCAACCAACAGAAGAAAATGAATCAAGCAAGGGAATTATAACAGAACACCAATTCAGAAAGTATAGCACATATTTAACCAAATCAAAACATCAATGAACTCCCTCCAATTAGACTCCCAACATAAAACCAAATTTAGACAAGGAGAAGAATATACACTCTAAGAATGAACAACCATATTAAATAAGAATTAAGTTGATATTTTGAGAGTGATCATGTCCATTTGTCAAATTCCCATATCTTCTACTTCACTAGATATCAGGTATTCCTAACCTGACCCCGTCAAGAACACATGCATACCAACTTGACACGCATGCACAATTGGACACGATCGATCAGCACTTGGTCATGCTACGAAACTGCACTTAAAAGCTGGTACACACGGACACCAAACTGGACATGCCGACTCGCCAACACTTTACTATCCTGGCCAACACCCTTATCAAAAGCTACTAGCAGTAATTCGACAATAGAAAAATATAGAAAAGTTTACCTGGAATGCACGGTGGGTTTATCCAAAGTACCTGACATGATCTCACTATCTCTGGACACGGACAATCCTGCAATGCATCGTTCTCGATGAAAAATCAAAATAAAAATTGAACCCAAACATACTGTCATCGAGTAGCACCCTAAAAATCCGATCAAAAATGAAGAAAGCATTAAATCAGGAAATTGACAAGAACATCTCCAATACTTTGGATATTAGAGTTAGAAGGTTGACCTAACTCACCGAGAAATCAAATTTGTGGATCGGCAAAGATGTGATCTCATGATCGCTGGAGAAGAAAGTGAGATCGATCTGGAATTCCTGATCGAAAATAATCAGATCGATTGGGATCTATGAATTATTAGGAGAAGGAACAAAACTCACTGCGAATTCATCAGGGAAGACGACTCAGGAAGTGGTCGTCCGTTAAGAATAGGGAGGCACCACTGGAAGAGAGCCACCCGCCATCGCCGCTGGCATCGTCATCAAAGAGACAGTAGCCGGAGACGAACACTGCTGTAGTCGAGGTGGACCAGTCACCGGAAGGACCACGTGTGCCACTGGAGAACTTGATGCCGAAGAAGAATCTCCTAGACACCGACACCTGAGTTGGCCGCTGGCACCGCCATCTCCACCGCGAAAGAAATTAGGGTTAGGGCACAGAATTGGGGAAAAAGGAAGATGGGAGCTCTGCTCTCGAAAGTTTTCCACAGAGAGATGAAAAAATAAGAGAAAGAGAGAGACCCTGATGTTTAAATAGAGATGAGGAATAAAAGTGGATTTTACAAAAGAATCCTTCTGAAATGTGTTATTATAAGCTGTACCAAAAAGTGGTTAAAAAGTTTGTTATGGTTGTTAGAGGTTGTTGGAAAGTTAGTTAGAAAACTTGGAGAGCACTTCAAAAATGTTAGAGTCTTCTTCTCAACAATAACAACAAATACTTCTTTTATAAAATCAAATTGTAATGATAATATCAATAAGAAAGTTATTAAAAGTAAATTGAAGGTAATAACAATTCTTTCAAAACCAAATATCAGGAATAAACCAAAATGTATTATATCGAGAAAGGGGGTTACAAATCTACCCCCTAGAAAAATTTTGTCCTCGAAATTTCAGGACACGATTAGGCACAATAAGGTAATCAGATACAAAATTTGAAATTGGCACGATTTAAAGTGGAATGAAATGATAGTCACAGAAATCATGATCACGGGATAATAGTTTCAACAGTATCCGACGATCATGCATACCTGGGGTCACTTTCCCTACAGTTCCTGCCCCGCCAGTATGCATCTGACTGCAGTAAACCTTCGGTTCCATTGTCCCGATAATACTAGATTATCGCAATACCTTTATCAACTTTATCCGATAAAAAAATAAATTTAGGACTTAGCTTCAATAATATCTGAGAACCTGTGAATACCCGTAATTACTTTGGCTTAAAGCCTATGTCTCGCCAGTGCGTCGCTAGATAGTGTTGACTCACGTCCTCCATAATCCAGGTCATAGTAGGTTATCAAATTTTTTCTTAACTTTATCCAAAAATTTTAAGGAAATTTATAACAATTCTAAGTGATGATATAGAGTGATAGTATTTGTTCTTTAGAAACAAGCTTTATTGGATATCAAGCGGCAATTAAGAGTCAACAAGTAGTTACTAGTTACTATGAAACAAATAGTACGATAAGGCAGACTTTAGAAACAAGTCCTGAATGGAGAAACAACAAAGGAATGCTAAAAGAACAACAAAAGAAAGGTAGTAATCCACAAGTGCCTCCGGTCGTCAGTACTCGTCCGAAATCGGAATGGCCTCCACTTCCTCGGCTGTCAGGAGGTAGACTCGCACCTCTGGCTGAACTCCCTGTGGCTGCTGGACATGAAGAGGTAATTCCTCTTGCTGGGGTCCCGGTGCTCCTCGTGCTTGTCCCTCAGCGGCTTCTGGGCAATCTTTGACCTGGTGAGTAGGTGATCCACAAAATAAGCAAAGCCTCAGCCTCTTGCGGCATTCGTCGTAATGATGCCCTGGACGGTGACAGTTGTTGCAAGTGACCGCCAACTGTTGCCTATGTGGCTGATCTGTATGAACTCTGGCTGGATGGTGATGCTACAGTGCTGGCTGCTGCGGCCTTGCATGAATTTGAGTCCTCTTTGCCGGTGTCTGCTAGCTGCTACTGCCGATGTCCCTATCCCTCTTGGGCCTATGGTACATCTCCTTCTCCATGGCCTGAGCAATCTTGAGGATGGTCGCATAAGTCATCGTCTGGTTGATCACCGCTGCATGCCGAAACTCTCTGGTGAGGCCCTTCTTGAACCTCCAAGCCCTATCCACTGGTGCGCTGACTAGGTTCTCTGTGAACCTGCTGAGTCGGGCGAACTTCGATGTGTACTCTGCTACCGTCATATTTCCCTGTTATAATGCCTCGAACTGCATCTGAAGCTTATTTCGCTTCATGTCTGGAAAGAACACCTCTTTGAATAGAGTTTTAAAGTCTGTCCAGAGAATCTGTGGTGCAGCCAACTGAGGCTCCTCTCGATACCAGGCTCTAGCAATGTTAAAAAGTTGCATGCTCGAAACTTCCACCTTCAAGTCATCTAGAATCCTTAACATCTTCAGCGTCCATTCGGCGTTTTCCAACCAGTACTCATCAGCATATACTATCCCTTCATGGCCCCAAAAATCCATCGAATAAAGGTTCTGGTAGTCTTTGGCGGTCCCTGGTCTCGGTGCTGCTGGCGCTGTAGGTGCTACCGTTGCTGGTGGAGCCGACTCTTGGGTCCTGAGGGCATCCACGACCGTAGCGCGCAACTACACAGCCTGATGATTCTGTGCCTCTATGAACTGCTGGAACATAGCCATCACCTGAGCGCCATCGAACATCATCGTCGGAGGCAGCGGAGGAAACTAAGAAGGTGGTGGTGGAAGCTGCTCCACTGGTACATCGACTGTGGTCTGATCCGAAGCTCCTATACTTCCGGGCTGATCTGCGGTCTTTCTGGTGGTAACCATCCTGAAATAGAAAGAAATTTGTTGATTGCTAAGTCCTACAAAAATAATAAACCTCCTAAAAAATATTGAGTATAATCAATCTCTATATTCAATAACTATAACCATTTTCCACGAATCCTATGTTGTGATGAGTTTCCCTTAGTCTAATAGGTTCCCCAATAGCACTTTATAGCCTAAGTGCCATTAGGATAGACCTCTATGGGCCACCACTAAAAATATGTTACGACCCGCTTCTGAATAATCAGACACACCCAGCCTACGTTGGAAGACACAACGCAGTAAGGTGCACAATCTAAGAAAAACTCCAAGATACAAGGTACATAAAATAATACTGTTGCTATACACGTTCCGAATATCACCACAATCCACAAATATTTTAAATACAATTAGAGAAATGATAACGCCGGAGACAAATTCGGTAACCTGAATAAAATATATAATCCTAAAACCTTAATACAAAGTACATGACAATCTAAGAAGGATCTAACTATAACTCTGAAATTCTAGCTATATCCTGAGGCATCTCTATCCTGGCTTCGGGCTCTGGCCCATGAAGGAGATACAACATCATCAAGTAAACCTCCAACGTATCCTGTCAGAAAAAGAGTAAAGTAAAACCCCGACAAGAAGCATTAAACAAAGTAAACTGAAATGCACAAATAATGAACTACAATTTGAACTATGGTACAAGAATCGGAATATGAAACTGCAGTACATGAATAACGATGAAACTATAGTACCAGATCCAGAACAATGAACTATACTATCAGTGTAACATGCATTTAAAATAACTATCGGAGTATGTGACTGAATGGGGTAGTACAGGATACAAGAGCATATAAATAATGGTACGACTTAGATTCCCACGTGCACGATGTGAGACCTAAGCTATTAGTCAATGCCTAATATAGGATTGGTCACATATCTGTAGTATTTCTCCCACCTAATATATAAGTAAAGAATACTGAACTATGAACTATGGATAATAAACGATGAACGATGAACAATAAACAATAAATAATTGTGTGTACAACGTATCAATATGAGAACATGAAGCAAGACAGAAATATAGAGTAAAGGGTTCGAGTCGGTGTACTTGCCTTGCTCTAGGACGATCGAAAATAGGGAGATGATAGTCTCAAAGTCTACCTGATAATAGGTACAAGTTGGTTAAGATCTAAATAATGACATTAACTAGTGTAACTTATCCACTGCCAATCATTAACTATCACCCTTAGAATAATACTACATTAATTGCTAACCATAACTAGCTATTTCTAATACAAATTATAGGCATAAACTAGCTAACAATATTTTTTTTTATAGAAAATATAGCTTAGTAATTACTAGTGAAAATACCTTTAACTATAATTACCAAGAAACAATATTTTACTACTTAGAAAATATTAATAGCCTAAAAGACTTACTAAGATTTTATCAATTAAAAATTAGCCAACTATATAAGACACTAAATGGCAAAAGTAATTTTTATAAGTTAATAATAGCTGGAATTATAATAACTAATTTTACTCAAAAATAGACACTAATAATTCAATAACCATCTTATGACTATTTAGAATTAACATATATATTATCAAAAAAAAATTAGAGATATTCATTAGTCAAAACTGTTTTAGCAACAGGTAACAAAGAAAGTCAGTTTAATATAATAAACCCAAACATTTCTCTATCCAGCCCACACACTTGCTCCTGTTGCCATTTCGTATTCCTATTATTACTGGCCCAACTCAACGTACAATCTCAAAGTCAACCAGTTTATCAATTTGCTAAACAAGACTAGGTCAAATCGGCCAAAACTTACTCCAACAAGCAAAACTCTTAAATAAACCTTAGATTGTTGGCCCGATCAGAACCTAGACACAAATTCAAAGATAGCATATAGAACTAAACTCAGCAACCAGAAGTACACATTGAACTTAGTATAAATAGACAGCAGATAAACCCAGAGTTCTGGTCAATTGGCAACCCCTACTGGCCACCAACGGTCAACACATTCAAAATAAGACACCTTCTATATGCGAACCAGAGCATATCTAACTCAAAAAATAATGGAAAAGGGGTTGATGCATAGAAATTGGCCTACATTTATTTCTGTTGAAAAATATATCAACAGAACCCCAGACGAACTCGCACCGAATTCAGCCTGGGTTCTGTTGGTGGTATGTGCTTGTAAGTCAGAAACGAGTGGCCCCTCCTATTCATCTTCTCCAAATCCTCAAATCACAGCAGTAACCGCGTCCGTGCTATCCAAACCCTAGTTTTTCTCCAAGCCATTGCTTCCAATTTCCCTGGAGATTTTAATCCAAATTTTGGGTTCATGCAGAGTTTCTCATCCTCTACAACATACTCAAATCTTGGAAGGTATAACCTCCTCCTTCCCTTTATTTCAAATCCATAGTTTTTCATTCTTTTCATAGAAACAATGTGTAGAATTTCGAACCCCTTTAAGAGGAAGAAGACTGTGGCTAGTGAAAAGGCCTTATCTTCGGATCTTATTCAAGGATCACTCTTTTCTTCGGTTCAATCGGTCGATGGAGCATACAATGAGTTTTACTTTGACACTCATGACCAATCCCTATTATGGTATGCGGATTTCTCTGTTCGTAAAATATGCACCGACGTACAGATTAAATAAACTATATTTCCTGAGCATCGTCCATACTTTCAAGCATTAGGGTTGCACGAACTTGTCACCTACCAATATCTTATTGCAACTAATTTTATTCGTCTGTTCTATTGTAATTTCACTCTGAACACTTTTACTGTTAAGAGTCATGTTAGTAGATTTAATGTCGAATTCAATGATGTCCTCTTAGCAAAAATATTTGATATCCCTAATGACGTGCTCCACTAGATGATATCACGGAATTTGAATTTCCCGCAGGTACTACTTTGAGCAGTTTCAAGAACAAACTTTGTTCTCCTAACCGTATTCGTTCTAGTAAGTTCAAAGCTGCAAACATGAACTTATTCAACCATGAATTGCATCACATCGTCTATTCCACCATCTTGCCTAAATCTACTTCAAAAGACGATGTTACCACCCTTGAGTTGTCTGCCCTTTATCATATCCGTAAGGGTATTCGTTTTTCTGTCCCCTAGGCTATTATCCAGATGATGGAATGTTGTCGCGAAAGGAATAGAAATCTTGCTTTCGTGATGATTATCCCAATCATCTTTCAGTATTTTGAGATTGACTTATCCACTTATATGAAGTACGTGTAGGCAACTCTAGAGGGGGTGAATAGAGTATTTGTGACAATAATGATCAATTAAAAAATTAACTTTATTCAATCCCAACTAGCAAATAAATAATCAAAGTACAATTGCGGAAATTAAATAGAGATCAGAAAGCATACGCAGACACAGCAATTTTTAACCTGATTTTCCTCGTGGAGGACTAGTCCTGGCCTAAGAACTCTATTTCCGGAAATCCACTATTTGGGAAATAGCTTTACAACCACGTGTCTTTACACAGAAGAGCATGCCAACTTCTTGAAAAGATCGCTGAGGCAAAACTTGAAACTTTTCAAGTAACTTCTTCAAGACTCTTGCACAAAACTTCTAATTGACTCGCACCGAGCACCTTGTAGGCTTGGGAAGTTTTGTGGCTAGAAGATGAGAAGAGTATGGCTCTTTGGGATGTATAGGCTATAAGAGAGAAGAGATGAGAAGATTGGATGATTTTGAAATGGGAGAAAAGGGTGCCTATATATACTAGTTCTGGGAGGCAGAATTGAGCCAGAACTCTATCCAAAATTCAAAAATTATGGCCGCTGAACAACTTGTAATGAGCAATCCCTAAAAATTAGCTCCTAGAAATTAGGAGACATAGTTCGGCCTGAACTATGTGTGGGGGCAGAGTTCGGCCCGAACTCTGCCTCCTTGGAGACAGAATGCTCATTGGGCTATTGGGCTTTAGCTTTTTGTTTTGTGGGGCTTTTTGGTTATCTAGTCTATGGTTGAGGTACTCAGTGCGACTCACCGTACAATAGTCTAGACTCAATAAATGTATAAAAATTACAGACTTTCGATGACAAGTTCCAGCGATATTCGTCGAGCAGTCATCGATGATGATTGTCTGACTTGATATGTGTTAGTCATCTGATTTGTAGCTTTGATTGACGATTGATGTGTCAAGTTGGATCATGTCAAATATCAATTTGTTAATTATCAAGA
The DNA here is from genome assembly GCA_029216955.1 of Iris pallida. Classification (NCBI taxonomy): domain Eukaryota; kingdom Viridiplantae; phylum Streptophyta; class Magnoliopsida; order Asparagales; family Iridaceae; genus Iris; species Iris pallida. The sequence continues at coordinate 19,777,276 of JANAVB010018199.1, read as the reverse complement.
TTAGGTTGACTGCGATCCAGTTTGGGTCAACAATCTCCCCCATTTTAATAATTGACAAAATTGTAATATTTGCATATCGCAACATTCATATCGGAACACATATATAGCTCTCCCGTAGATGGACATTTCGGCTCCCCGGTAAATAGAGATGTCCTGATACAAGTACTAGTCCAAACAATATAAGCACACAAGTATAGCACAATATAGCACAAGAATAAATGGTTAAGCAAATATCATATATTTCTCCCCCTTTGACATTTAGCAAAATGAAATAAAAGCTCCCCTATAAATAATAACCATCCAACGTAAGAGTCAACTAGCAAATAATCCAAATAGAAGCCATATAAGCATAAAGTAGTACTAAGCAAAGAGTTCAACTACATAATAACTGAATGAAAATGACAAAGTGCATAAACAAAAGAAATTCTAAGCATCAGCAGTATCATAAAATGGACCATGACCGTCACGGAGCACGGGAAGGTCCAGCAGAGTTGGATGGGTCGCTGACAGAGCGACGAAGATCAACAAACGTCGTATCGGGATCCAAATACCTCCTGACCCAGGTGTCGTCGATACGGTAACCTTCGCGAGAAGGGTCCCGTACCATAGGATAAGACATCGTAGGATGACAAGCTAAGGAGTACTAGATGTCATGCAGAGTATTGTTGATGGCCGACATCTGTAAGGTGGTGCAATAGTCCATCTGAGTCCAGCGATCGTCCTTCAAACAAAAACGATCATACAGCATAGTCTGAATGGACTCAAGAGTAGTAGGTAGCTCGGGCACAGGTTGACCAAGAGCAGGAGGATCAGACTCGGAATACTCTAACTCAGCAGGAGACTCAACAGCTGTAAGAAGCCGCCGTGCCTTAGACAGATAGGCAGGGGCAGGAAGGAACTGGCACTCTTCAAAGGGAATATGGAACGTACGAAAAATCATCGATAAATATAGGACGTAGATCAATGATTGAGGTCTCTTCCGTGCACTAATCATCCAGTCCATCATAGTGCACGAAAAGGGACATGGAAGTGGAGATGATAAAGTACAGAGATCTCAATATAAGATACTTCATCAGTCGATCCCGCTTTGGTCAAGTTCGTGGAGAAAATGAAACGATAAAGTTTATAGAAATACGGGTTAAGATATTTAGCCCGTAGCTTGCGTGGACGAGTGTTGGGAGTACACAAATCATCCTTGAAACTTTCAAGGGACGATCCATCGAAAAATTGAAACTTACGTGCATCGACAAGTTTCTCCCAGGAATTGGGTTCCGGGATCTCGAGATATTCTGCAAGCTCAAAATCATCAAAAGTAATGTCAATACCGACGACACGAGAATAGATTCGTGTGTCGTCAAAGGTTAGATTACAATAAAATATTTGGATAGCATTCAATAGATAGTAGATGATGTAGAAACTAACACATCTAAACAAAGATCATGGAATAATGAATCATAAGCCAAAAATATAGTAAAATTGATCGGATGACCCGCATACACACTCCGTGAACAAAAATCGGCAAACCATTCATTGGAAACCTCCAATGATACAAAAATTTGTTCATTGAATGTGTTGGGGTCATGAGGTGGTGGTGGATTAAAAAGTGGATGGATTGGAGGAGCAAGAGGAGGAGAAGGATTGGAAGATGATGCACCTTCACTCCTTCTTCTCTTGCCTCTTCCAAAGAGTCTTAGAGCCATGGGAAATTTGAAAAAATTAAAAGGAAATAGAGAAGAATATGATATTATACCTCACAAAGATGAGAAAAGTTGAAAGAGATCCTCCCAAAAGCTTGAGATCTTGAGTTTGGGAAGAAAAAGAGCCCTAAAAGTGGAGTTTCTAGGGTTAGGGTTTGAGAAATTTATGTTTGGAGGAAGGAAGAAGAAGAGCAAAGTGAGGAGAGAGGGTTTGCTTTCGGGTTTAACGAGTTTTGGAGCAGCCAAGCGGGTTATATCTGGACCGTTGGATCAAAATAATGAGTGGCTGAGAAGAATTGAAGGTTCTGTGACCAAGGACACAGAGTTCAGCCCGAACTCTGTGTGGGGCAGAGTTCGGTCGAACTCTGCCTCCATGGGCACAGAACACAGAAAAGGTTGAAAATGGCTAAGTGTTGGTGGAAATGAATAGAATTTTGAAAGTTTGAATTAAGTATGTCATAAATGAAATATAAACCATATAATAAATAAGGATTTAAGACAGCAACCACTACGATGAAACTTCAATGGGTTAGCTGTAGGGGCCGGATCCCAGCTAGCGGTAGTCCGAAGACTAGCACACCGTATCACTTAGGCTTTTACGTCTTATTGTCAGAAGGACCCTTTCGGCTTGTACCCATAGCAAAGTCACCATAACGATATATGTCATAATCTTTATTTACGCAGGCTAATTTATTTAATGATCATTTCATGAAAAATTCCTTATTCACGACAAAGAAAGTTGAAGCGCTCTTCGGCTAGTGGTTTGGTAAAGAAGTCTACTAGCTGATGTTCAGTGTCTATGAATTCTAAATTAATCGTGCCTTATTGTTGATGATCACGCAAAAAGTGATGTCTAATCTATATGTGTTTAGTGCATGAGTGACAAACTGGATTCTTGGTCAGATTAATGGCATTAGTGTTATCACAAAAAATAGGTATGTGCTTGAAACATAAGTTGTAGTCTTCAGGGGTTTGCCGTATCTACAGAATCTGTGCACAACAACGACCAGCTGTAATGTATTCAGCTTCTATTGTGGATAGTGCGACAGAGTTCCGCTTCTTGCTAAACCATGAGACTAACGCCTTTTCTAGCAAATAATACGTGCCGCTGGTACTCTTACGGTCGACTTTGTATCCCGCAAAATCAGCATCGGAATATCTTATTAAGTCAAAGGAAGTGGTTTTGGGATACCACAAGCCTACCATAATAGTTCCTTTAAGGTATCTAAAGATATGCTTAACTGCGGTCATATGTGATTCCTTTGGATTGGCGTGGTATCTAGCACATAAGCAAATAATAAACATAATATCGGGACGACTAGCAGTTAATTATAATAAGCTACCAATCATACCTCGATACTTACGTTGGTCGACCGGTTTGCCACTTTCATCAGGTTCCAGCTTAGTGGTAGTAGCTATAGGGGTGCTGATCGGTTTGATGCTGTCAAGCTCAAACTTCTTCAACATGTCCTTGACATATTTCGATTAACTGATGAAGACGCCTTGCGAGAGATGTTTGATTTGCAATCCAAGAAAGTAGTTGAGCACCCCCATCATGCTCATCTCGAGCTCATTCTGCATATACTTGGCAAATTCCTTGCGTAGACCCTCATTAGTAGACTCAAAAATAATATCATCAACATATATTTGCACTGAAAGAATTGTGTCATCAAGAGATTTTATAAACAGTATAGTATCGACTTTCTCTTTTGAAAAACCTTTATCTAGTAAGAAAGTACTCAGGCAATCATACCAAGCTCGAGGAGCTTGTTTGAGGCTATAGAGAGCTTTCCTAAGTTTAAAAACGTGGTCGAAAAATTTGTGATTTTCGAAACCAGGTGGTTGTTTGACAAAAACCTCTTCTTTGATAAACCGTTTAGAAAAGCACTTTTCACATCCATTTGGAAAAGTTTAAAGTTATGAAAATTTGCAAATGTGCAAAGCATCCGAATGGATTCTAGTCGGGCAACAGGAGCATACGTCTCATCATAGTCGATACCATCCTCTTAATTGTATCCTTGGGCTACGAGATGAGCTTTGTTGTGAGTGACTGAACCGTCCTCGTTTACTTTGTTACGAAAAACCTATTTAGTGCCAATTATTGAGTTTCCAGTAGGATTAGGAACAAGTTTCCAATCTTGGCTTCTCTCAAATTGGTTGAGTTCTTCTTGTATCGCAAAAATCTAAAATTCATCATTAAAAGCTTCTAAAACGTTTTTCGGTTCTATTTGAGAAATTAAATCAGTGCTAGCTATAGTGTCTCTTACAGAGGATCGAGTAGTTACCCCTTTTGATATTTCACCTATTACCAAGTCTTTTGGTTGAGAGGGAGTGAATTGGAACTTCTTTGGTAATTCTTTAGGAGAGCTGGTTTCAGACGTTGCATTTATAGATGTCGAAGTAGATGGTTCATCACCGTCGTCGGGAATAACAGTTGTACTATTGTTCTCATCAAAAGTTACATTAGTAGACTCTTCAACAATCATGGAGTGCTTGTTGAACACTCTATATCCTTTACTCTTGGTCGTATAGCCAAGAAGAATACCTTCGTCAGCTTTGGCATCAAATTTGCCTAAGTTATCTTTGGTATTCAGGATAAAGCAGCGACAACCGAACACTAAGAAATATTAGGAGTCCTATAAAACCAAAGCTTATAGGGTGTCTTTTTTGAAATAGGTCGAATCAACACCCTATTCAAAACATAGCACGCTGTGCTGACAGCTTCTGCCCAAAAGTATTTCGGAATAGAGAATTGATTTAGCATAACTCTAGCCATATCGCCAAGAGTTCTATTCTTCTACTCCACAACACCATTTTGTTGAGGAGTTCTTGGACACAAAAATTCATGACTAAAACCATTTGAATCACAAAAATTTCAAAATCATAATTTTTGAATTCGCCACCATGATCACTTCGGATACGAGCAATCATGTAGCCTTTTCGGTTTGGACCTTTTTAGCAAATACTTTGAAAATAGAAATTGTATCACTTTTCTTTGTAAGAAAGAAAACCCATGTAAATCTTAAAAAATCATCTACAATAATTAAAGCGTAGAGTTTTCCGCCAATACTGGCTACACTACTAGGACCAAATAAGTCCATATAAAGTAATTACAAAGGTCAAGTAGTACTTACAGTATTTATGGATTTAAAGGAAGATTTTACAGCCTCATTTTTTTACAATCGACACATATCGTGTCTTTCTGGAATGTGATATCCGGCGGTCCTCTGACTAGCTTCTTGGTCGATAGTCTGGATATAGTATCCATGTTGGCATGACCAAGACGCTGATGCCATAGGAGCTTTTCGTCTTTGTGAGCGTAAAGGCATCTTCCTGTACTGTTAGTAACACTATATAGATAGAAAATATAAATGCTATCTTCCCTTATCCCCTCAAAAGTGATGTCTCCAGTTGATCGATCATAGATAAAGTATTTAGTTTTCCCGAAGTTAATATTATAACCGTGATCAGCATGATGACTAATGTTGAGCAAGTTATGCTTTAACTCGGTCACTAAACAGACATCGTTAATGACAGGAGAGGGAGGATAATCAATTGTACCGTTACCTATGATATAGACTTTAAGGTTATTGCCGAAGGAAACGTATCCTTCCTTTTTCATCGATAGTGTTGCGAATAGTTTTACATTTCCAGTCATATGGCACGAGCACCCACTATCGAGAATCTGCTTGCTTCTAGTTGAGAAGGGAAGGTCCACCTACATCACGAGTAGATGTGACCTTTGGTACCCAGATTCTTTTGGGTACTGAGAGGTTAAACTTTGGTACCCATGCATATATATATTTCTATCAACTAATCTCCTAATCCTACATTATGGAGAAATGTGTCCATGTAGGTTACAATATGTACATTTAGCATGCATGTTTATACTAGGAGCATATTGATAGTGATGTCTATAAGTAGGGTGATGATAGCTACGTGCAGCAGTAGTGTGAGTACGATGACTGTGTGCAGCAGCAGGGTAACTATAATAATTATAGTGACTGTATGCAGTAGCAGGGTAACAATAATGATTATAGTGACTGTGTGCAGCAGCATGATGATGATAATGATTATGTATATGTGTCTTATGTGCTGTATGTGAATAGGTGTACATAAAAACATGATTTTGTTTAGCATGTGGATGAGTATTCTTGTGGTGACGTGCCTTTTTGTGTTGAGTTGGCACGTGTTTGTACGTGTTGTGATTATGAGACTGAACTTGCAGTTGAATAACCTGCTTGCCTAGTTTAATTCCTAATTTCTTAGAGACAGCATTCAACTCATCACAATTAGTAGTAAGATCGTGTATTCTACCTGTAGTAATTTTGAACTTGTTTTTCTCTTCAACAAGTTCTTTGTTTAAATCCGTGATATCAAGTGTTTGTTTCTCAATGATTGATTCGACATCATGTAAGCTTAATTTAAGCTTGGTACCTCTTCAGTGTTTTCCATGGGTATAGTGTTTCTAACATCTCCTAGTAAACATGAAAGTCTATGGATCTCGGATTCGTATTCCTTGATCTTATCCTTTGCATGTTTATATTTATTGATTACCTTTTTGTGATCTTCAAGTAGATCACCAAAAGCATTACCAAGTTCATCAAATGAGAAATCATCAAAAGAATCTTTTATCTTTTCTGAAGTCGCCATTAGACAGATGTTTGCCGTATTTTATGGAGAGTCTTCTTTCTCGTCTTAATCACTAACCTCGCATTCATGCCAGATGCTAGTATTGGCATACTTCCTTATAGTTGGCTTCTTGTACGGCTTCTTATATCTGTTTCCCTTCTTTGCTAAGGGACAATCTTTCTTGACATGTCCCATCTTTTTGCATCCGAAGCAGGTGGGTTCTTCCTCATCGTCTCTTTGTTCTCTCTTCTTTTTATTCAAGTGTAAGAACTTTTTGAAGTTTCAAACTAAGAGAGCTTGATCGTCACCTTCGGAGTCGCCGTCATCAGTGTCTTCTGAGCTGGTTCTTCGACGATGAGCTCTTAATGCAATCTTCTTCTCTTTTGGAGCTATTTCTTCAAAGTCTTTTAGATCGAGCTCATGCATCATCAACTTGTCCATCAACGTTTCTAGTGACGTTATCGTGAGATTATTGCCTTCGATGATCGTCGTGACTTTGGGGTTCCAAGCCTTCGGCAATCCTCGTAGAACTTTGCGTATCTTCTCATGGTTGGAATAAATCTTTTCCAAGAGAAGATAGTGGGTTAACGATGTCGAGGAATCTAGTGAACATTTGAGTGATCGTCTCATTAGGCTTCATCTTGAAAGCCTTGTACTCCTGTGTTAGACGGCTGACTTTTGATTCTTTGACTTGCGTGGTCCCTTCATGAGTCACCTCCAAAAGCTTCTATACTTTATGCGCGGTGGTGCATGTGGAGACCCTGTTGAATTCAGTCCTGTCTATTGCACAGAAAAAAGCATTAATAGCCCTAACGTCTAGACTTGTCTGTTTCTTCTCCTGATCAGTATACTTGTCGTAGGGTTTCTCAAGAAGACTTTCCTCGACAGTTATTCTGGGAGGTTACTTGTAGCCATCAGTGACTACAGTCCACAGGTCAAAGTCTAGAGACTTAAATAAAAACTCATTCTAGTCTTCCAATATGTGTAATTGGTCCCATCAAATAGGGGTAGCTTATTTGTGGATTGACCCTCACCATAGTTGGTAGAGATGTGGTTGCCATGGATCAACTCTAGGATGCAAATCCTGTATCAAGATAATAGGGCTCTGATACCAATTGAAGTACGTGTAGGCAACTCTATAGTGGAGGTGAATAGAGTACTTGTGACAATATTGATCAATTAAAAAAATTAACTCTATTCAATCCCAACTAGCAAATAAATAATCAGTATAATTATGAAAATTAAATAGAGATCAGAAAGCATACGCAGACACATCAATTTTTAACCTGGTTTCCCTCGTAGAGGAATAGTCCAGGCCTGAGAACTCTAGCTCAGGATTGACACCTACTATTTGTGAAATATCTTTACAACCATGTGCCTTTTATACAGAAGAGCACACCAACTTCTTGAAAAGATTGCTGAGGCAAAACTTAGAATTTTCCAAGTGACTTCTTCAAGACTCTTGCACAAAACTTCAAATTGACTCGGACCGAGCACCTTGTAGGCTTGGGAAGTATTGTAACTAGTAGATGAGAAGAGTATGGCTCTTTGGGATGTATAGGCTATAAAAGAGAAAAGATGAGAAGATAGGATGATTTTGAAATGGAAGAAAAGGGTGCCTATATATACTAGTTCTGGGAGGCAGAGTTCGGCCAGAACTCTGTCCAAAATTCAAAAATTATGGCCGTTGGAAAACTTGCAATGAGAAATCCCTAAAAATTAGCTCCTAGAAATTAGGAGACAGAGTTCGGCCCGAACTCTGTGTGGGGGCAGAGTTCGGCCTGAACTCTGCCTCCTTGGATACAGAATGCTCTTAGGGCTATTGGGCTTTAGCTTTTTGTTTTATAGGAATTTTTGATTATCTAGTCTATGGTTGAAGTACTCAGTGTGACTCAACGTACAATAATCTAAACTCAATAAAAGTATAAAAATTACAGACTTCTGATGACAAGTTCTAACAGTATTCGTCGAGCAGTTGTCGATGATGATTGTCTGACTTGATATGTGTTAGTCGTCTGATTTGTAGCTTTGATTGAAGATTTATGAGTCGAGTTGGATCATGTCAAATATCGATTTGTTAATTATCAAGATTAGGTTGACTACGATCCAATTCGGGTCAACATTGTGCTCTTAACTCTGAGCCCAAGTATCTTCAGTTGTCTCATCGCAGTACAGCCGTTCCTCCTGCTCCTTCTACTGCTCCTGCTCCACCTCCTTAGACCTACCCTATGTCTTATATGGGTATCCACCAGCATCTTTTTGATTTACGAGCTTTTATTACTGACACACCTTGGGAATGGGAGTTCTATGATGCCAGTCGGTTTCAGGCTCTCGTAAATTCCTTTACGGATCTATGATTTGCTCAGACTGGTCATTCTGCCAGTTCTCTTCACCGATATCCAACTGTATCGGGCTACTGCTGTGAGGAATGAGGCGGTTCGTCACTTCTTTCAGCCCTATAATGCATATGACTGGTACCATGGTTCTGTTGCTACTCCACACTCTTCTGGAACTGACACTTCTGGAGCTGGTCCATCTGGACATGGTGGCACTACCGGCGTTGATGATGATGATGACTCTGAGGACTTTTGATCTAAACATGATGCATTTTGTCGAGATATAATCTAGTTAGACTGTTTATTGTCTATGTTTACTTGGAAATGCTCCGACATTCCAAGATAGTACTTTATCTTTATTTCTTTTAGTACTGAGACTTTATTTGCTGAGATTGATGTATTTTGAAACATCTATTATGCTCTCATTAGCATGCTTTTCTACTTTAGTTTGTACTGTTCTCTATTTCCTTCATATTTTGTTTATGGGTAGCATTCTCTCTTAGCTTATGCTTCTACATATAAACTGCCTGTGAAATACATATTTATTTTTATATTTTTTTGTATTTCTTTAATGTTTGTTTCTTACGCATAAATTACGGGGGATCTTTTCACTTTTGCAATTATTTTGCTAATTTACAACGGAGGAGAAATATGATCTAACATCTTTTGCAGGATACAGAATTTTTTTTTGAGAATACAGTACCATACAAGCTAACATGCAATTACAATTGATTTCTTGTCAAATCAAAGATCGAGATGTTATATCGCTCAAGGTTTGTCAATTATCAAAATGGGAGAGATTGTTAGCCCATTGGTCATGGTCATAGATGATTTTAATAATTGATCTAATCATATCTCGATATAAAGACTACTTGGAGAATTGCTGAGAACTTCTACCACTCTGTTCAAGACTGAAGCTATTTTGCCACATGAGTCTATATTTCAATATTTCATATAATTTTTATATTTATTGAGTCTAGGAATACTTTGTACACCGTGTCATACTGGCAAATAGAGTAACCCAAAATGTTTTCAAAATATCCTATGATTTTAAAAATAGCCTATTTCATAAAAGCTCCTAACGGCTAAAACTTTTCAAAAGCCCAAAACTCAAAATCTGATTTACAAAATTCCTCCCAAATCAAACTCTGGTCACCAACAGAGTTCGGCCCGAGTTCGTTTGGTGCCGTTGAATTTTTGAATTTGGTCATCCTGCAGTTATGGATGCAACGACTATTTTTCAAGATTATCTCAAAGAATTATGTCTGAATTCTGTCTGAATTCTGCCCGAGTTTTGACTTTGGAAAACCTATAAATAGAGAAAAATTTCACTCATTTAAATACACCTCTCTTCTCTCTTCTCTCTAAGCTTAATACGTGTTTCAAAGTGTTCTAGGCTCTTTTATTTTTAAATCCCAAGCCAGTGCGGTACGGTCTAGAAGTTTCAGAGATATTGTAATTAGAGGTTTGATTGAAGAAAGACACTTCACAATTAAAGTTGGTCGAGTACTTCGAATCAAGCTCGCATTGTAGAAGTTACAAGGACTTTGGATGAAAACTTGCAGTATTTTTTTATAGTAGATTCAACTGGAAGCTAGAGTTCTTCCGACTGGAATAGTCTACACAAGAGGGAAACCAGTATACATTACCGTATTTGCGTTTGCTTTCTGATCTCTGCCTTTTATTTACTTACTTGTGATATATTATATGTGATCATGTTGCTAACATTTTTTAATTAGCTAAATTTTGCTGCCTACTCTATTCACCCCCTCTAGAGTATTGTGCTTTACAATTTGTTACTATAAGCAAGAGAGTGCGAGGACACTGCTCTGATCTGCGGACCTGGCGGTGGATTTTGAGGTCATGGACCGGAGGCGGGGTCGACGACGGTAAATGGTGTCAGTAGAGGTGGTCTCTTCTTGCTTTCTCTCTCTTTTTGTGGCAGGGGTTCTCATGGTGGCTCCGTAATAGAAAGGTGGTGGGCTTTGGGTGTGATGAGATGGTGATGTCGATAGCTGGAGGATGAAAGAAGGCAGCCGGAGGTGAGTCATGGAGGGTGGCGGTGATGCCTGTGGTTGGTGGTTGTGTTGGGGATAAATTTTGGTGGCGGTGCTTTGTCGATGCAAATGATTGTGGTGGTTGGCCGGGACGAGTGGTCGGGATGGTCGCCGATGGTGGTGGTGATTTCGGGATCCAGATCTGGTACGGCCAGATTTGGTGGCCGTGGGAGGAGACGATAGCTAGTTGATGTGGTGGTAGGAAGCGGCGGAGGAGAGAGCGTGGCTACAGAAAGTCGGAATGGTCGGGGTTGTCGGCACGGCTAGGAACAGAAGAAAGTGTCATTGTATTGTCCGTATCGACTTGTCGATACGGACACGGGATACGATTTGGTGTCTGGTGTGTCGGATACGGATAGGAAGAATATGAATAAAATGGATGGACACAGACACAATTCACTTTAGAATGCATTGGAAAGTGTGAATGAGGAATGGGAGTTCCCATTAAATAATAGTGAGGGCATGCTCCCAAACATATGAGAGGAAGCTTCCAAGAAGCTCTCCCAAGAATTGGGCCATTAGCCTAATAACAACCAAATTTCCAAGAAAAATCCTTTCATTTGTAATCTATAATTAGCTAAAAGTATTTTTACGTAAATTTAATCTTGGCCCAAAATAACATACCTTATAGGATACTTGCAAATTACTATAACCTTAGCATTAAAATAAAATAATAATAATAAGTATATTTATTTACAAATCACTATAAACTATAGATTCAAAATAAATAAAAAGCTTATCTATTTTCAAATAATGTATTGACAATTCCTCTCTTTTTATAAAGCTATAATCATAACTTATGAAAATTTAGAAAATATAAATTTAAACAATTCCAGAATTCGTTTTAAGGAGGTTACAAATCTATCCTCCTTAAAAAAATTATCCTCGAAATTTAAGCTTGACGTGGTCAACCGAAGACTCAAATATGTTGGAAAGTATGGTCAAAATCTTAGGCACGATCATGAAGAAAGATATGTTTTAGCACGGTCAAGAATAATCAGATCAAAATTGCTTACGCACGACTAGTTATATCAGGAAGGATCAAGTATAAGTTCGAAGTATGGTCGAATTGATTAGGCACGATTTAGAATGTAAATTCGAGTTACTTAGGCACGAATCAAGTCACGACTATTAGAACCAATATAGTTTTGGTTATGATCAAAGTAGAATCAAATTAAGTATAGCACGATCGATCGAATCTAGGTTCGATAAGATCATATTTAAAGTCGCATAGGCACGATCAAAACCAAGACTTGGTATGACCAATAATGAAAATTTTGGCACGATCTAGATACAAAATTAAAGTTTTATAAGCACAAATCAAAATCTAATAAACAAGATTAATTTAGTCGTGAATAACGATAAGAACTCGGACGTGGTTAGAAATTTGGAAATGATTTAAAATCACTTTGGCGCAATCTAAGATGAAATTACGAAGATTAAAATCTAGGCATGCTTTAGGAAATGAATCCCAAGCATGGGTAACTATAGAATCGAAATATAAGCATAAACAGAAAATTGTTCAGATATGATCAGAAGCCGAGTTCTGTCACGACTAGACTCATGATCAAAATCATGTAGCGTGATCGAAATCAAAAAATTTAGGCACGATTTAGGAAGAAATTAATACATGTAGTCACGATCGTTAGAAATTACGACTACTGGAAAAAGTCGTATAGTCATGCAAGGTCATCTAGGCATCACTAGCCACATAATTTCGAACATAATCAAGATTAGTAAAAATTCCAATCATGATTAGGACGGAACTCATATGTTACTAGGAATTTGTTCGATGTTTCAGGCACGAGTAAAAATAGGATTGAAGTCTAAGCACGATCAGGATTAAAATCATTAAGTATTGTCTAGAATCAAGAATCTTAGCGCAATAGAAGTAACTAAAATTGATTAATCACGATAAAAGATCAAAATCTAGTATTATTGAAATTTAGGAAATGATTCAAGGATAAGGGAAAATCAAGTCTCTTTTACTAGGATAAGAAAATAAAAGATAGGCTTTGTAGAAGAAAAGTTAAGGTAATCATCTCATTCTACTACAACCACTACCAAGATCATCCAATCGTCATTTCTCAATTACACTTTACCTTGCAACTCCAGATACACTACTATCATAATCTTCAGTCATGAAGATTAAACTCCTCTGTAATACTATAGGCTTGACCTTCATTCCTAAGACACTACTCATGAAACATACTCTTGTTATAACTCCTCATTTTCTTTACTCCCTCTCTAGAAAGTCCAATTCCTTCACCTTGTCTTCGATTTGGATCCGAAATTCCTGAATCAGGGTTTTAAAAAGTCCTTGAACGCCATTCAAATTTATACTCCTCGTATTAATGCCACTACCATACCATAATTTACCATCAGGTTTCCTTCAACTTTATATTTTCAATATTTTTCTTCCAAAAATTTTGAAATCACACAAAGTCTCTAAATATTTTTTTTCTACTATAATTCTAGATTTTCATGTCTTACCAGTTCTTAATCATTTTTCTACAAATCCTTTATTCAATTTCGTATCACTACTGCATTCAGTTATAACCTCTTCTTCAATGTGTTTGGATTATAAAATTTAGTATCCTAGCCTTAATTCAATAATGAAGTATCTCGTGAGTCAGTAACTAGAAAACATCCAAGTTTTCTCATAATCAAATTGTCTTCGAATTTCCTCATCAGTTTTAAGAATACAACTCCAGTATACATATAGTTCTTACCATTTTATGTATAATCTATTGTTATTCCTTCTTAAAATTCTACTAAGTTCCCTCTTACATGAAGTAACCCATACTCTAAATAATTCCCTAAGGGTAATCATTTTCAAATCGATACTACAATCACTTTTTTGCTACCAATCTTAGTCATATCCTTTTTCTACTAATTTTATCTCAATGCCCAACATTCCATACTTCTACCAGGATCTCTACATGATAATTTTTGTCCTTTCTGAGCGAGATGATTACGATACTTCCTCAGTCTTTCGCAAGTAAAGAGATATAAAAATTCAAGATAGATAAAGATAGATAAAAGTGTAGCTAACGGGTTTAGATATGAGGTAGTTTGATGGATGTAAGCCGGACTGAAATAACAAGATGAAAAAAATGAGATTAAGAATTTGCACTTGCTCATTTAGTCATAAACAAAGTCGTTGTCCTTCTTTTTTCTTGCATTTACCTATATTCTACAATCAGATTTCAACCTCCAAGTTGTTCACTGTAGTCTTAATAATCAACTCTTACCAAACCCTTTTTGTGTCCCCAAGTCACAAATTATCTACTACTGATGGTTTTTGTAGCCTAATCTTCTTCCCTAACGTTCTTTATCCAATTGGTATCTATGCAAATTCTTCTAGACTTCAACGTCTAGATTGTCAGAGTCCTGTAATATCAAAATTTTCCATTACTCATATCATCCACTATTGTTAATTCCATGTCACTGATATTTTCTAATGAGATCATAAAGACAAGCAACTTATATTTCGTTCATAAAGCTTAAGATTTCTTGTTGAATCATCCTTCCATAATTATTCATAAAAATCCTTGTGTTATAATTGGTCCCACGACTTATATGATCCTCTTGCTTTGTCAAATCCTCCAAATAAACGATAACCCTTAAGCATCCATAATCCAATTTTCAATCATCACTCCTATAAATCTATGCCAACCCTTCCACCATTTTGTCTCAATTATTCCTTTTAATGTTTGGAATTCCTTCCTTGTAGAATATTCATATTTACTGTCACTTTCTTGGCTACTCAAGCAAGAAAGACAATTTAATATATCTCCAAGTGGCTCTTACCACTGTAAAGTTATATAGAACTCCTCCTTAATAATTTCTTTGTCACAAGTCCATACAATACTATCCTCTTATTTGTCAAAAATTATAATACATCCATAGGTATTTCCAGCTTGTTCATGCAATTCTTGTTTCGTTTTCTCTGAGTTCCTTTGTGGCTTCCCGTTTATTTCTTTCTCAAACCTATTTCAACAAACCCTAAAGCCCCAATTATGATATCTTGGTCAAAATTCAAGTTTCTAGAACCTAAAATAATTCACAACCATCATATATAAGAGTTGACTAATTATTTTCTATTCTCAACCTAAATGGTTATAAGTTTAACTCCTACTCCATTGTTCCTTCTAGAGTCAACAAAACTTATCGTAATGCAAGAATTGGATTTGACAAGAGCAGGTATTCAAGAGTCAGGATAAGAATTGGATTCGGCGGTAATACGCTGTCAAGTACCCAATAATATATCTGAACAGTTCTATGATCCACTAAAATATTATATACTCAAATCTCATACAACTAAAGAAGATATGCAAGAAAGACAATAATAGAATATATAAAATGATTATACATATCAAAAAATGTATCAAAGACATATCCGATGAACAAGACATAAATCTAGAAAAGAATATAGCCTAAAGCTCATAAGAGGTCAACTCACGATCCAAAAGAACGTCGATATATGTCATCATGAAGTCCAAAGTGTGGGGCATAATATTACCTAAAAATAGTTATCCAGTCAGGATTAGAACGAGCACACCACCGACAACAATTTTTAGTAAATGATAAAGACTATGTAACAGTAAATAGAGAAAATATACGAGAATAAGTAAATTGTACATGATAGTAGCATGACATGGTAAAACTGTAAACAAGAGCAATACAGAGTAAAACAGGTTATATCATGTACAAGAGTCAAGAATCTACACTAACTATGTGAGTGGGTACTAGCTTCGACATGTAGCCAGCTTGGGAACTTGCATAAGGTCTAATGACCTAGTTAATCATACGTGAGTTGTATGATTGACACTCACAAGGAACTATACATGCACAAAGAGAATATTGACCACATATCTATACTACTACTCCTCGCCCCTGACTGATATAGTGGACCCAACCATGACACGTTATGACACGGGATTCCCTGAAAAGGTCGCGAGCCTTCACAGGAATTGTGTCTATACAATGTACAAGAACAAGGACAAGACTTGCACAAGATATACCAAGACAAAAGTAACATCTCATGACAGGATCCAGACAAATACCAATCCGTGTGACCAACGTATCAAGAAATTAAGAATATCTATAATAAATACACGAAACATAAAAAATACTATAAACGAAAAATTATCAGAGAATGTACTCGTCTCAATTTAGTTGGAGTCGATGTGCACGACACGAATGTATCGACACGGAATAGGTAGCGATGTTTTGCTCCACAAAATAGTCCCAAATAATGACACTGGTAGTTCCATTGAGTCTAGAATAGTCCAAATAGTCTAGATTGGTAGGTAGAAGTCCAGTTTCAGAGTTGGCACGATTATCGAGGTGGGATAGAAGTCTATGATCAAGAATAGAAAACGACTATATTAGTCACGGTTTATGATTTGAATGAAAACATAACGAACTACATATAACTATTTAAATATTACTTATAAGTTTTAGAAACTATATTTTATCAATCAAGATATTTTTAGGAAACATTTGAAACACAGAAAAACATTTTAGACCATTTTATTAGAGAAATATTTAGGTTGCTAACCAACTTTAAAAATAGACATAAGCTTAAACAATAATATATATCTTTGGTTACAAATTACCCTCTTTTAGAAATTATTTACAGTATACTAAAGACGTTAATATGTTTTTTGTTTTACTTTAATTTTAAAAAATGAAATAATAATATTTGGAAGTTAAGTTTTATTTAGCCAAAATATTATGATATTATTTTAAAAATATATTGAAATGTTATTTGGCAAATACTACTTTTAGGTAACCATATACTAAAATAATATTAAATAGTTTATTTACCAACATATCACTACTAGTATAAAATGCAATACATATATTTACCATCATACATATATATACTACTAGAATTTATACAAAATACTTCACCTACAATTACATCAACTCATTTGCCTTGAAACTGGTACGGGCTTTAACCCAGCCTAACTCATAAAACAGTAACAGCAGGACTGAGCCTAAGCCCAGTCCAGAATATTATAATCTAGAAAAGAGGACATTAAAATGGGCTTGAAGCCCATAGAAAATATCAATTAAATATATGGTTATTTCACCGCCCATTGGGCTTAACCCAAAATCCAATAGGGTTAAAGCCATAAGTCTACTCCCTCCAATGGAGAGAGTAAACAGACACAACCGACAACAGAAAGAAGAGGAAGAAGAGGGTCTCACCCATCGACGGTCGGAGGAAGTTGGGTCGACAGCTATGGTGAGACCGAACGGTGGGAACTCGGAGCTGAAGGCGCGACGATGTTCCAAATTGGGTGTAAAAGATGGACGATAGCTAGAGTGTGCGGCAGCGCGGCACTGATCTGTGGACCCGACGGCAGATTTGGAGGTCATGGACCGGAGGCAAGGTCGACGACGGTAAGTGGTGTCGATGAAGGTGGTCTCTTCTTTCTTTATTTTTTTGACGATGGTTCTCATGGTGGCTTCGGTGATGGAGAGGTGGTGGGCTGTGGATGTGATGAGATGGTTATGCCGATGGCTGGAGGATGGAAGAAGGCGGCCGGAGGTGAGTTATGGAGGGTGGTGGTGGTGTTGGGGATGGATTTTGGTGGTAGTGCTTGGTCAGTACAGATGACAGTGGTGGTTGGCCGAAACGAATGGACGAGATGGTCACCGATGGTGGTAGTGATTTCAGGATCCAGATCTGGTACGGCTAGATGTGGTGGTCGTGGGAGGAGACGGTAGCTGGTTGCTGTGGTGGTAACAACTAGCGGAGGAGAGAGCGTGGTTGCGGGAAGTCGGGATGGCCGGGATTATCAGAACGACTATGTACAGATGAAAGTGTCGTTGTATTGTCCGTGTCGGCTTATTGACACAGACTCGGGATCCGATTTGGTGTCCAGTGTGTGGGACACGGGTAGGAAAAATATAAATGTAAATAAAATGGAATAAAATAGATGGACACGGACACAATTCACTTTGGAATGCATTAGGAACTGTGAATGATGAATGGGAGTCCCTATTAAATAATAGTAAGGGCATGCTCCCAAACATGTGAGAGGAAGCTTTCTAGAAGCTCTCCCAAGAATTAGGCCATTAGCCCAATAAGAACAAAGTTTCCAAGAAAAATCCTGTCATTTGTAATCTATAATTGGCTAAAAGTATTTTTACGTAAATTTTGTTGGTGTTTTTTACCTTTGGACTAGAAAAGATAGTCCCACGTTGGCTACACCAAATGGTGAGTATCTCAATATAATGCATTGCTTGTGTTGAGGTGTGCACATGAGGTGTAGTGGGGCACAAGTTTGTGCCATGTGGGAGTATTTTCCTAGAAGGAAAAAGGATTAAATCCAACAAGGATGCAAGTTGATTTTTGTTGTGCGGACTCGGACTCGGACTCGGACACGGACTCCAGGATGTCTCGTGCATGCACGGGAGTGTTTGGGGGGTAGGTGTGGACTGGCACACTTCTATACTGATTGTGGGATGATCTAAAATATCAAACTCTATTTTTGAGTATTGGTATTTTAGTCCCACATCGGATAGGAGAAGAGGTGAAGTCTCAACTCCACTCTATAAATAGAGCCCCTTGGCCTCCTTTGAAAGATGCACCAAGAAGAGAGTTAAGGGAGTCTGTAAAGTCCAGGAAGCCCGTTCAAGTCTCAAATATTGACTTACGAGCGTTCCAGAAGTTCTTTGTGAACTTGCTGGTTCCTGGGAGCAGATCGTGTTGGGGCAAATTTTGCTTTGATCAACGGTGATCTTAATCACCCCAGCAAGAACCTTTCCTCTTCTTCTTTCTTCTTTCTTCTCCTTCATCTGAGTTGTAACTCAGTTCTGTCCGTCTGCAACTGCAATTGCAAGAAGAACGTGAGATTTATTTTCTGAACTCAGTTCTGTCCGTCAGCAACTGCGATTGCGAGGAAGAACGTGAGATTTTCTTTCTGATTATTGTTGCTTTTGTAATCAGACTTATATTATAGTGTTCCTCCTGGATCTCGAGAATAATCAGAAGGTGAACGTTTGTTGAACCTCTGATCTCGACATCGAGTCTACCATCTTTGATCAACCCCCAGGAATAACAATCTCAAAGCAAGATCCTTGTAGATGGAGAACTCTCGTGCTTCTCTTATCGATACCATCTTTAACAAGTTGGAGAAATTCGACGGAGAACATTTCTAAATCTGAAAGAGGAAGGTCACCCTTAATCTTCAACTCGTGGACGTACACCATGTGTTGATTGAGGATGAACCAACAATTCCAGAAGGAGGAACTGCCGATGCTATTGCTGCTGCACTCGTCAAGCAGAGCAAATGGAAGAGAGAAAACAGCATCTATAAACTGCTGATTCTCAATTCTATGGAAGACTCTCTAGCAGAGTCATATTCCAAGAAGGAGAATGCCAAAGAGATCTGGAATTCTTTGGGTAAGCTATATAAAGATGATGAGAACAGGTCCAAAATTTTCATCGTCGAGAAGTACCACAAGTGGCTCTTCGAAGACGAGATGACGATGCTACCTCAAGTGAAGGAATTCCTGAAGTTGTGCCAGAAGTTAGATGACGAAAAGATGCCCCTCGTCGACAAGTTTGTCGTTGGAGGGATAGTCTCGAAACTTTCTGCTGGTTGGAGCAACTTCTAAGCTAGAATGCATTGAAAGAAGCTAGACATTAGCTTGGAAGATCTTCTACAAGAGATCCACGTTGAGGACGACATGCTATCTCAACATAAGATGGACTCTCTGTCCAAACAACTGGCTAAGGCAAACTTGGTGCAGACAAGAGAGTTCAAGGGAAAGCAGGTGGCTTCTCATCACAAGAAGAAGGACTCCACTAATCTAAAAGTGAACGGTCCTTCGTTCAAGCAACAGAAGTCCAAGTCCCACGTGACTTGCTTCAACTGTGACAAGAATGGCCACTACATGAGTGAATGCAAATCCAAGCCCAAACCAAAATAGCAGGTAAAGCTAAACTTGATTATTTTGATTACTTAACTTGGTTGCTATTGTTGCACAGGTTGAGTTATCTAGCGTGGTAGCTAACTAGTGGTCTGACACTAGTGCATCTGACCACGTGTGCTCTCAAAGGAGCTAGCTGTTCACCAAGGACGAGTCATGTTATGACGAAGGTCTCGATGGCGAACATATATCTAGCAGAAGTTCTGAAGATCGAGACAGTAGTTATTAACCACCGACAAGGACACTAGAATGCGTGTTACACGTACCAGAGATTTTTCGGCGATCTGATCTCAGAAAGTCTGTTATCTAATACAGACTTGAAAGATGGACATTCGTACTAGCCAGATGGTAATTTCTTGGCGAGGAACATGCTTCAAAAAGATGTTCGATGGTGAAGGAATATTTGAACTTTTGCTGATGGTTGAGTGGACTGAGAGTTGTTCTATGACAGAAGTAGACTCAAGCTGTCCTACCGGGACCTTATCTTCGGAATGTGGAGGTAAGGAGGTGGAGGAGTTTAAGGTCTGTGCAGATACAAGACTGTTGGGAAGCTGCTCAGACGATTGAACTAAAGTACTGATCATCTGGAGTTAGTACACTCAGATATCTGTGACTTTTATCAATTCTCCACAGAGGCCGGTTCAAAGTGTTTCTCGAAGTGCACGTTCGTATGACTTCTCAAGTAGAAGGATGCAGCATTCGAGTAGTTCAGAGACTTCAGGGCTGAAGCTGAACGTTAAACCGATCTACAATTACTCAAAAGTGATCGAGATGTAGAGTATAGGTCTCATAAATTTGCATCGTTCTGCAAAGAACATGGAATCATCAATGAGACTACTGCTCCGTATTCTCCTCAATCCAACGGGATAGTATAGAAAAAGAATAGAACGTTGACAGAAATGATGAACTCAATGCTGCTAACTATAGGTCTTCCTAAATGCTAATGGGGAGAAGCTGCATGGTTTATTCTAAATAGAGTGCCGTATGCTACTTCGGACGTAACTCCTCATGAACACTGGTTCTAAGTCAGACCCAACTTGAATGTCATTCGAGTGTTGGGGGTCTCTGGCTTATATAAAGCTCCCAGATCTGAAGATTCAGAAGCTGGGGACTAGGAATACGAAGATGATCTTCTTGGGGTATGCCGAGAAGAGTGATGTTGGGAGATTTCTTGATATTGAGTCAAATCATATCATCGAATCTCGTGAAGATAATTTGCAAGGCACATGAATATTGTTCTTACGGATAAACCAGAGAACAATAAGGGTGTGCAAGAAACTAAAGTTTTCAATAAAGAAGTAGTCCAAAAAGATGTTGTTGTTGAAATAATGGTTGAACTAGAACTCGCTGAGCCGTCGTCGAAGTGAGCGAGGAGGCCGAAGAACTTCGGAGATGACTTCATCACCTATCATGTGGAAGCAGATCCGTTTACCTATGATGAGGCGATAAAGACCAGTGATGATGTTTTCTGGAAGGAGGCGATTGACAATAAAATTGATTCCATCACCTCAAATAACACTTGGGTGTTGGTTGATCTTCCTGAAGGAGCAAAATCCATCGGATGTAAATGGATCTTCAAGAAGAAGATGAAGGCAGATGGAACTATTGACAAGTTCAAGGCCAGGCTGGTAACCAAGGGATTTTTTCAGAAGCAGGGGATAGACTACTTTGACACGTACGCTCCAGTAGCTCGGATGACCACCATCAGGATGTTAATCGCTCTAGCAGCTATACATAAGTTGGTGATACATCAGATGGATGTAAAGACAACATTCCTGAATGTGGAGCTGACCGAAGAGATTTACATGCAACAGCCAGATGGATTTGTCGTCAAAGGTCTTGAAGACAAAGTCTGCAAGTTGGTGAAATCATTGTATGGTTTGAAGCAAGCTTCCAAGATGTGGCATGAGAAGTTTGACAAAGTTATTAGGTCAAACGGCTACAGAGTCAGCGAGACGGACAAATGTGTTTACACAAAGTTCGCTGATGGAAGAGGAGTCATCGTTTGTCTATACGTGGACGACATGCTAATCCTAGGTACGGATATAGGCTGTGTCACAGAGACAAAGAAGTTCCTCTCAACCAAGTTCAGTATGAAGGACTTGGGGGATGCAGATGTCATCTTGGGCATAAAGATCATCCAGACAGACACTGGAGTAGCGCTGTCACAATCTCACTACATTGAGAAGATGCTCACACGCTATGGGTATAAGGATCTTCCAGGGATCGATACGCCATACAGGTGTGATCAGAAGCTGAAGCCAAACTCAAGGAAAAGCGTCAGGCAGCTGGAATATTCTAGCGTTATCAGAAGTTTGATATACGCAACCACTGCCACAAGGCCTGACATAGCTTTCACCGTGGGAATGTTGAGTCGGTTCACAAGCAACCCAGGGGTTGAGCACTGGAAAGCTGTGAAGCGGATGATGAGATATCTCAAGAAGACTCAGACATATGCACTGCACTACAACGGGTATCTGACAGTAGTGGAAGACTTCAGTGATGCTAGCTGATGTTCATGTATGATCTTCCAGTGGTTGGGGCTCAGATACCGTTAATACCGATATACTGTAACAACCAGGCGACTACGGCGGTGGCATCAAATGACCTCTTCAACGGAAAGAAGAGGACTGTGCGGTTGAAGCACAGGACAGTACACGATCTTATCAAAAGAGGTATAATTGCAGTGGTTGGTGTTCGGAGTCAGAAGAACCTAGCAGATCCGTTCACAAAGGGCCTCAAGCGCCAGTTGGTCGATGACACAGCTTATAAAATGGGCTTGAAGGCATTCTGATAGTGTGTCTTTGTAATCCTACCATAAAGTTTTATGCTATTAGTTCAAAGAGAAATCTACTAGGTATCTAACTTTTGGTTCAAAGGAGGATCACTAACTGGGAAACTATCAGGTAACAGTGGGTATTTGTTCTCTGGAACATGGAAGGGATACGGACCTATAACCACTGTTGTCTACTATGTATTTTTCTGTGGAAAAAATAGATCCTGTGGAAGGTTGGCTTAAACGCCTTAATGAGTTCTCAGGCAGAGTGAATGCCTGGTGTGCTTTACAGGAAGCACGGTAGAGCAGCACTACAAGGAGTGAAACTCCATGCTACAGTGGGATGACTCCACCATGAGGTTTCCAGGTAGGGGTAATGCCTTGGCTTTACAAGCCAAGTCATAGCGGCGTAGCACCGCAAATAGGCAGGTAGCCTAATGTTGTACGACGTAATTAAAGAGTTGTAGATAGCACTACAAATGGGAGGATTGAAATAACATGTAGGCAACTCTAGAGGGGGGGTGAATAGAGTTTGTGTCGATAATAACCAAATAAAAAATTAACTCTATATCACCTCCACAAACAACTATCAAGATAGTAAATAAAACATAGAGAAATGTGGAAGTAAATAAAGATCAAGAAGAGCATACGCAAACACAGCAGTTTTAACCTGGTTTTCCTCGTGGAGGACTAGTCCAGGCCTGAGAACTCTAGCTCAGGATTAAATCCACTATTTATGAAATAGTAGTTACACCCCGTGCCTTTTCTTCAGAAGAGCACATCAACTTCTTACAGATTCGCAGTAGCGAAACTTGGAGTTGTCCAATTGACTTTTCTTTCCCTCTTGCACACAACTTCTAGCTAATATCACACTGAGCACCTTGGGCTAAGAAGAGTTGTGGCTTAGGAGATATGGAAGAATGAAGCTTGGAGTAGTAGAGCTTAGAAAGCTTGAATATTTGAAGGTAAGAGATAATTTGAAATAAAAGAATTCAAGCTCTATTTATACTACTCTGGAGAGGCAGAATTCGGCCAGAATTCTGCCCCAAGAATTCAAATTTTTGAACGTTGGACAGCTTGTAGCAAGCAGGCCCTAAAAATCAGGATGCTGGAAATCAGGGGACAGAGTTCGGCCCGAACTCTGTGTGGAGGCAGAGTTCGGCCCGAACTCTGTCTCCAAAAGACAGAATTGGTCCATTAGGTTTTTGGGCTTTGTGGAGCTTGGGCTTGGTTCAGGAATTGGTCTGTTTGTATGGTAGAGCTTGGAGAGATATGTCTAGGGGTTGAGATGACTCAGTGCGACTCAACGTACAAATTCTCCTAGACTCAATAAATTGAAGATTACAGACTTGGAATAAGTAGGAAAACTAAGAGCCCTTTTGATGATGCCTTTCTTCTGATATGTGAGCAGTCTTGAAGATGTCTTTTTCCTTGACAGCAATCGTCCGAAGATAAATAGATCTGGAAATCTGAATACCTTTCGGGGGCTTCGCCCCCGAACCCCCGAGGGGGGGGCGCTGCCCCCTCGACCCCTGTCTGCTGACCGGGCAGCGGAACCCCCGATGCGAGGCCCCGGATAGGTCGCTAGGCGGTTCGGAGAAATCTCTTTGTATGATATCGTCTTTGGTCCATCATTAATTCTTCATTTCCTATGTCCTGGTTTGATTGCGTTTGACCATGCTTACTGCATGTCTACAGATACATGTTAGTCCAGCAAAATATGTTGCAGTACGATACAAGCAAAGCAGTTAGGCCAGCAAAATATGTTGCAGTACGATATAAGCAAAGCAGTTAGGCCAGCATAATATGTTGCAGTACGATACAATCAAAACAATATAATATAGGACAATTAGGACAATGCTAAGTTTAAGTAGCAACATGATAGTGAGTATATGAATATTAGTGACATCATTATGTTAAACTTAACTGATTAGCCATATTCAAAAACACGATGTAATCATTGGGCCAACAAGGATGGCCCCATGTTACAGTGGCACGACACCACGATGAGGTACCCAGGTAGGGGTAAAGCCTCGGTATTGCAAGCCATGTCGTTGCGGCGTAATACCGCAAGGAAGCCTTAGGCTTCATGCTGGGTAGTTTGGCACTACAAAGAGGCTTGTGACCTTATGCTACAGTAGTATGACACTACGATGAGGTTCCCAGGTAGGGGTAATGCCTCGGCTTCAGGCCATGTCATAGCGGAGTAGCACCACAAGGAAGCGCAAGGCTTCATGCCATATCTCTTTAATAAAGAACTCACCTATAGTGTATGGACAGAGATATCAGGCCGTCTCTTGAGGGTAAACTTGTAGACGCCCAAAAATTATACACTGAAACCAGGCTGGCACAAGGCCTTCAATATGCAGCCAGAAGCACAGTTGATGTCATTATATGAGTAGGAAGAATTGCAGTTATGGTGCAGAATTCAAGGCTTAGTCCATTCTTGTATCATGCTGTTATTTAACCTATGTGGGAAGATTTAAGTCGTAGCGACATCTCTCCTAATGCATGATGGGCAGTCACTATGGGGAAAGCTCAACCCATATATTGAGATATGTGGGGGATTGTTGGTGTTTTTTGCCTTTGGACTAGAAAAGATAGTCCCACATCGGCTACACCAAATGGTGAGTATCTCAATATAATGCATTGCTTGTGTTGAGGTGTGTACATGAGGTGTAGTGGGGCACAAGTTTGTGCCATGTGGGAGTATTTTTCTAGAAAGAAAAAGAATTAAATCCAACAAGGATGCAAGTTGATTTTTGTTGTGCGGACTCGGACTCGGACACGGACTCCAGGATGTCTCGTGCATGCACGGGAGTGTTTGGGGGGTATGCGTGGACTGGCACACTTCTATGCTGATTGTGGGATGATCTAAAATATTAAAATCTATTTTTGAGTATTGGTATTTTAGTTCCACATCGGATAGGAGAAGAGGTGAAGTCTCAACTCCACTCTATAAATAGTGCCCCTTGGCCTCCTTTGAAAGATGCACCAAGAAGAGAGTTAAGGGAGTTTGTAAAGTCCAGGAAGCCCGTTCAAGTCTCAAATATTGACTTACGAGCGTTCCAGAAGTTCTTTGTGAACTTGCTGGTTTCTGGGAGCAGATCGTGTTGGGGCGAATCTTGCTTTGAGCAACGGTGATCTTAATCACCCCAGCAAGAATCTTTTCTCTTCTTCTTTCTTCTTTTTTCTTCTTCATCTGAGTTGTAACTCAGTTCTGTCCGTCTGCAACTGTGATTGCAAGGAAGAATGTGAGATTTATTTTCTGAACTCAGTTCTGTCCGTCAGCAACTGCGATTGCGAGGAAGAACGTGAGATTTTCTTTCTGATTATTGTTGCTTTTGTAATCAGACTTATATTATAGTGTTCCTTCTGGATCTCGAGAATAATCAAAAGGTGAACGTTTGTTGAACCTCTGATCTCAATATCGAGTCTACCATCTTTGATCAAGCCCCGGGAATAACAAATTTAATATTGGCCCAAAATAACATATCTTATAGGATACTTGCAAATTACTATAACCTTAGAATTAAAATAAAATAATAAGTATATTTATTTACAAATCACTATAAACTATAGTATTCAAAATAAATATAAAAGCTTATCTATTTTTAAATAATGCTTTGGCAATTCTTCTCTTTTTATAAAGCTATAATCATAACTTATGAAAATGTAGAAAAATAAAAATTTAGAAAATTCTAGAATTCGGTTCAAGGAGGTTACATGGCCGAAGAGAGGGCATCCCCCTACCTGATAGTGTGAGAGAACTTGAAGACCGGAACCTGACCGTTGACAGCAGTGGAAAACCAAAAATTGGAGACCGAGCGCCACATGATGTCGATCCACAGCTCAAAAACCCCAAATGCTCTAAGGGTCCAAACCATAAATTGTCAATCCAGTCTGTCGTCAGCTTTCTCCATATCCAGCTTGATGTTAATGTTCCCACCCTGGTTGGGATGTTTGAGACAGCTCACAAGGTCTTAGGCAAAACCTGGGTGGAGCACGAGACCAAAACTAGGGTGGAGCACGAGACCGCTTTGGGATAACTTAGCCCTAGAAGAAGGCGATGGTTGCATCGAGGACATCCGCACCGATGGCATCCCAGCAATACCTGTAAAATGCTCCCGTAAATCCATCGGGACCGGGGACGCTGTCCTTGGATAACGACCAAACAACACTCCGCAACTCTGCGGCTTTGGGGATCACCAATAATGAATTGTGGTCCTCATCCGATAATAAGGAAGGAATAGCAACAAAAAATCCCGCGTCAAAGCCACCTCTTCTTTCTCGAATGCAGAGGAGAAGTAACGACTCGTCACCACTTGAATAAGACCAAGCTCCTACAACCTGTTACCGCTGTCATCGTGGATCTGTTGAATGAAAAGCTGCTTTCTTCTCCCTTTAACAAAAGCGTGAATTTTTTTTGTGTTTTTGTCCCCCTAGATGGCCCAAGTAGCTCTGGCCTTTTGACGCTAAAAGCTTCTTCAGTTTTGAGATATAACTTCAAATTAGCACGAGGAAAATTAAGGGAGGAGCGGTTGCTAGGAGAGTCATCATTGACATAGAGTAACTTCGCTCTGGCCATAGTGTCTTCCATGAATCTTACTTCCTGGAAGATAACGCCAAACGAACATCTACTCAAACCCGATAGGGTGGTGCGGGTAGCCTTCAACTGGAGAGTCATTTGAATCAGAGGGTTGGCATGAAAAACTAATGACTAAGCATGCCCAACCTACCCAAGAACTCTTCGTGGCTGGTCCAGAGATCCAAAAATCTAAAGTGTTTGACGTAGAGACTGGTCTTGGGACAAATCTCCATCAGCAAAGGGGTGTAGTCCGACTACGAGCATTTGAGGTGACATAAAGGGGAGCCCGGGATCATGTCCGACCATAGGTGGTTCACCAAAATCCTGTCTAGGCACGAGCATTGACAGCGCACCATTTCCTGTATTGTACACCCTGTAAAACCCCTAAATTTCTAATACGACTTTTTTAATAAATATGGTATTGATTTTTGTACTTCGTATTTATACGTCGCGTACGAGTTTGCGTTTCATAAATTTCTCGTCAAGTACGAATAAGTGTGAAGTACATATTTTTATAAAATGTTTTAATTATATAGATGTAGAAAATATTTCAAAATAATAGACGATAGATATTTTATATTGCTTGAAGTTGTAAATACGTCGCGCCGAGGATTGCCAAACTTTATTTTTATTTAAGAAAGGCCATTTTATTTTATGGTATAAGTATGACTAGTAATTTAGAAAAATTGTGTTTTATGTAAGTATTATTTTTGCATACGAGTGTATATATATTTGTATTTTTGAAATTAATTATTATCACTAATATATTATTTCGAAAAAAGTATATTAAATATGGGTTGATTTAATATGTAATTAATTATGGTGATTTAAGTTGGAAAAAATATATTAAGTTGTTTAAATACAGTTTAAATTAGAGGTGGAATCTATCTACATTGGATTATATTTGATTGAGTTACTTTTAAATCAATTTTAATTAAATAGTGGAAAATCTAAGGGGAATTAAAACTCTTCTTAGTCCTTATCTAGATAAGACTTTTGTAAACCCCCTAATTTTTCAAAACAAATATTTATGGAATTTTTGGATTTTTAAATAACTATTTATTGACTTATTATATAATTTGTATTATTTTACATATATTTAGTATAGTGCTCATTAGTGAATTTAGTATAATAATATATAAAGCTATTTTTCTAGTACATTAAGGATCTAAACTATATTATATAATTTTTCTCAAAATTTTAGGATTTATTTCATAAATTTTATTACTTTTTACATGTTACTTATATTGTACACTATTTACATAATATAGAATAAAAGTCAAATTAGTATTAAATATTTCAGCTTGTATAGATGAGATTAGATGAAGGTTATTTAAATAAATATTAACTCTATTTATTATTTATAGTAATTTTAAATAATGTTATAGATAATTTAGATAAATATAAATAATATTTTAAATAAATATTAATCCTACTTCTACTAGGAAAACATCTCTATCTATATCATATCCTAACAAAGCAAACTCCAATTTATTTAAATCAAATCCTATCTAATTTAGGAGATAAATATAAAAAAAATACCTATATAAACCCAATACATCCCCCTTCTATCAGCCATAATTCGAAATTATTTTTAGTCCAATAGAAACTCTAAAATTCGTCATTAGAATTCAATCCCGCTTTTTAGCAGCAAGAGCAACTTGGAACGACAATATCTCCTAGCTCCGAACTCCGTTTCGCCTCCAATCACTACACCAAAACGGTCGTTTCCTAACGACTATAAGCGTTAGGAAAAATTTTCCTAACACTTTTTTACCGTTGTAACTATGGCGTGGGAAATTATCCTAACGGTCTTTGTAACGGAATTTTACCGTTAGGAAAAAAAATTCTTAACGGTAAAAAACCGTTGGGAATGAAAATTTCCTAACAGTGAAACACTGTTAGGAAAATAAATTTTATAACAGTAAAACAGTGTTGGTAAAATATATTAAAACGTTGGTAAATTAATTATTTTCCTTAAGAATACATCCGTAGCCTTCCCACACCTGAGCCATATTCTTTCCAACCGCTGAGCACACTATTTACATGGGAAGCTTTAGGTCCATGTACAAATTCATAACTACTCACAACATAAGTACCCACAACATAGTATAAGATGCAAACAATTGAGTAGCAGTGGAAACAACCTTATGTAAACAAGAATGAGAAAATGCATCAAGCATCAATATGTTACTAAAATCAATGTTTTCATAAGTACTAAAATGTATTCTTTTGATGTCCTTAACATCTGCAGAATTACTAATTGCTTGCACACACAACTGATGTGTTGGCCACAAATTGTTACTTGTACTACAACATAAAGTTCAATAGAGAGTTATCAAAATTATGACAAAAGCAGAAGAAAAAAACTACAAATTTCGCAAGCGATCGATACTTTGGCCAACTGGATTTTATTGCCAAGAAGTCGCCTCTACCATACATTTTCCTTCTATGCTACCATGACTAGATTTTGAACACTTCTATACCCTGTTCTCTGGTATCTGAATCATGTGGGTGCGGTTCAACAGGAGATATTGTTGCCTGGTATTCCTTGTGCAATTTGGCAGCTTGGATGAGTATCTGTAGGACGGTTCTGTCCCTTTTTGCTTCAAGATTAGCTATTTTCTCCATATCAGTATTCTTTTTCTGGAAGTCACTGCCAAGCTCCAATAAATTGTTGTTTTGCTTCATCTTGGACTTGATAGTGTTGATCTGATCAATATGCTTAGATGGTCAAAGAGATTGACATAGCATTCTGTAGCTAAGAGCAAAGCATCTATAGCAGCATCATGACCCTCTGAAGTAATGTCATGCTGAGAACATAAATCCAATGCTAGGCGTTGAAACTCCGAAGCCCTAATCTCACAAAAGCATCAAATTTCATAGGTAATTCAGGCACGTCAATCTTCTCATTAGCGCCAGCGCTACTAGATTTCAATGAGACACGAGGGTGGACAGAAGTGCCAATTGAGCCAGTCAAAGGTTATTCCAGATCAATCACTTTAGAAACTGTACATTTGCATAGATCAATATCAGGAGAAAATGGCATGTGCGGCCCCAGAACAGAAAGAAGTACACTGCATTCGAAGAAAAGAGATTGTACAGGCAATACTAAAACTAATTAGATAGAAAATACAACATCTAAGTTTCCTACAATAATAATAATAACTTTGCAAAATTCAAATTTACCAATTTGGAACGGATTTATTCACCACTTCCAATTGAAAAACAAATTTTAGTGATTTAAAAACAGACATAACTAAAGAAATGTTTGGAATTTTTAAAACTGTTTGGAATTTACAAAACTATATAACCAATACCAGTAAGCTCCCATGTAAAGTAATATCCATTACTATATCTTAGTTGACGAACTTCCAAAGTATCCAAATCAGGAAAAAAAAATAAAGAAGTTTTACAGTAACAAAGTAGCAGAGCAAAACCTTGGAGCGACAGAGCCGCATCTCCACTCAGATTCTAGGGATAGAAGAACAACAGGCCTTCTAGCTGCTGTACGAATTATATTAAGCACAATTGCACAACTCCTCTCCTGCTTTTCTAGAAATACAGCAGAAACAAACACTACAAGATATTAAAGGATATGCCAAAATGGATGATGCCTTAGTATCACCATGTTCGCATGGTGTTGTGTATTATTCGTGTCCGTTCAACATAAGTCAGCTATGGCTTAATACCTATATTGGCCTTTAGGAGTGTATGCATACATGTTGCACTAATTATCTGCATCGTAGATCTTCATACAGGAATGAGGTATGTAGTAAAAACAAGGATACCCAAAATTCTTTTCCAGGAATCAAAAACATTCAATCAGTTAGGTTCTAGTATACATACATACAGTAAAAGCAAGGATACCCAAAATTCCTTTCCAGGAATCAAACACATTCAATCAGTTAGGTTCTAGTATATGTTCTCCTAGCATGGGAGGGCTCTTCCTGTCCTGGTGTTGGTAATGTTTCTCCCTCCATAGAATTATATATAACTTGTATCGGGTGGGTCTTATTACTCATATTGCATCGACTGAGCAAAGTTCTTGAGAACCCTCTATGAAGAGGTAGCTTTTGGTAACAAAATTGGTGGGGTTTTGGTTAGAAGAGGCTTATCTTGGGATAGTTTCTATCTAAGTTTCTCCAAATAGTCGAGCACTGTCACTCCCCCAAACTAGGATAGGATCCGTTGAACTTCTCAATTTATCTCTACCTTTGCTGTGAAATTGAAGGACTTCAAAAAACTTATGTGAAACCTTATGAAAAGTAAGACACTTAAACTAAACATAAAATTAGTCAATAACGTAGCATACTTGTAAAATTAGTCATCTAAAATCCTCCAAGCTTTATATAGGTGGATATGTATAATGAACATAACAAAAGGGATGGAAGTTATCCATGGATATGTAAAATGAACATATCCACAACAAAATGAACATAAGCCATGGGTGTTATCAAAATAAGGTTATGTAAAATGAACATGTCCACAACAAAATGAACATAAGCAATGGGTGTAAACATAGCACCTATTATTTTTCTCACAGCACCTCTTTCATAGAAGATTTTTCTCTCAGCAAAATGTGTAAACAAAAGAAAGATCAAGAAACTAGTAATATATTCATGGATAACACCCATTGCTTTATATATAATGAACATAACAAGTCCTAGACAAGCTACTAGGACATCCTTGATAAGCATTCAAGATATTCTATGAAGAGGACTGTGAGAAAAATAATACTTCCTACCATGTAGGAAAAGATCCACATGTTTGTATAAACCTGGCAACGCAAAGGCCATGTCCTTGGTAGGCCTGTGAGGAACTGGGCCACCAAAGCTTGTATACCTGAAATGACTGACATATAAAAGAAAACACATATTTATAAGTTTTGGTAATTATATGGAAAATATTTCAGTGAACTCGATCAACATACTCTCAAATTTTCAGCATTAAGAAACATTTACCAGCTATTTCATGCTTCAGTCCACATCTTGCGCTTGTAAGGTTCATTTGGAGAGAATTTATCACAATAGAAACCATTGTAAGGTTCATTTAATTATCTCCAATGGCATTTAGTCCAATTAAAGGTTACAAAACTGATTTGAGTCCTCTTTCATAGAATATTTGTTCAGGATATCACACATTTGAATAGCATCTTTCTGTGCTGGTAAAGGGTCAGTCAAGAAGAATTATAAGGCATACATGAATAATTAGGATAACACCCCTTGCTTTATATATAATGAACATAACAAAAGAAACTAGTCCTATATTCATGGATAACACCCATTGCTTTATATATAACTAACATAACAGTAAAATGTGTAAACAAAAGAAAGATCAAGAAATTAGTAATAAATTCATGGATAACACCTATTGCTTTATATATAATGAACATAACAAGTCCCAGGCAAGCTACTAGGACATCCTTGACAAGCATTCAAGATATTCTATGAAAGAGGACTGTGAGAAAATAATACTTCCTACCATGTAGTAAAAGATCCACACGTCTGTATAAACCTGGCAATAGCAAAAGCCATGTCCTCGGCAGGCCTGTGAGGAACTGGACCACCAAAGCTTGTAAACCTGAAATGACTGACATATAACAGAAAATACATATTTATAAGTGACAATGAGCTGACTTTTGGTAATTATATGGCAAATATTTCAGTGAACTCGATCAACATACTCTCAAATTTTTAGCCTTAAGAAACATTTACCAGCTATTTCATGCTTCAGTCCACATCTTGGGCTTGTAAGGTTCATTTGGAGAGAAGTTATCACAATAGAAACCATTGTAAGGCCGGTTGCCGCATTTGCACTGCCATGCCTCCGAGTAATACTCTATGATGGCATGAGAGCCAGCGCCCGGAGGGACGGTCACGTGGACCGGGCGGCACGGCGTGCATATGTCACACTTGCCTCTGCACCGCGGCGGGTAGGAGACGAGCCCGACCAGCTGGCTTGGCCTACTGGCGCTCCCAGCCCACTCCTGGTGCAATACTGCAACCAAGAACATGCACAAGTTAGCATCAAATTTATACTTGGCACTACTACTACTAGTAGCATCCTTGATAAAAGTACTAAATACAAGAAAAACGCAGCCACCTGAGAGTGTGAGTAGGTATTTGTCATTGAGCCACAGATATCTGTTGGAAAATACAGAGAAGAAGACAACAAAGGAAAAAAATAACTAAAACCAAAGAAGGTTGAAAAAATCAAAGAACCCAAGTGCTCAATACCCCCTATGTTTGGTGTGTCGCTAGTGTTCAACACAAACTCTAGAGTTTGGGGTTGTTGTTGTTGTGATGGTTCATGTTTATATATCAAGATTATTCAAACAAGCCCCGCAGGTTGAATTTCTATATTTTGAGGGCCGAGAACTAGATCCGTGCATCTGTATAATTTCTTTAAATCTCTAAATTTGGTACTTATGTTGTAGCTAGAAAGAAAAGTCTAGTATTTGATCAGTGTAGTATGGAAATGTTTGTAAAAGCAACAACATAGATGATAAGTTTAGAGCTCCAAAGGCCCAAATACATAGAACCAATTCCAAGTAAACATAAATGTGGCAATGGGAAGGGAGAATCTCAACATGAAGTCACAAACTAACCCCTAAACTCAGTATAAGTGAATTGTTCACTTGAATGCAATTGCAAGTGTAATAATAACCGAAGGGAATGAAGTTTTAATAATTTTCACAAAAAACATGCTAATTACATATTAGCATAACTAGTTTTAATAATTTTGTGGCATAAATGCTTTCTGGAAGTCCATTGTTCGGAAGCGCACTATTTTTTTCTTACAGATTTTCTTAATATTTCAGAGAATTCACACACTTATACTACCAACTATTACTGATCTACTAGAAAAATTCTCATTTACAGGTTATCATCCTGCCATCTATTCAGCAGGTCCTAAACCCTAAAAATATAAATGAATAATGAATCCGAGATCCGAAACACTAACCAAAAAATTGGTAGACAAAGGCCCCTCGGCTCCCACGCCGACATCACCTTCGTCTACTGTTGTCTTCTCCACCACTCTATTAATTGATCCTGGAATCTCTCAAAAGTCAAGATCCTACGAATAAAAATTGAGAAAAAAATTGGAAAGAAAAGAGAGAGGGATTGGCACGTACGTCTAGTAGGCGGATTGGTCGACCCGGTGGTCGATCTTGAGGGCCTCGTCGAAGTTGATTAGGATGGAGAAGACCCGGTGCCGATTCCTGACCAAAAATGGCCCATACATGATACTTTGGGTGAAGTAGGCTCCTCCTCTTCTTCTTCCAGCATCTTGTTGGTTTACGCCTGTAGTGGTCGGGTATCATGGGGACGATCAGACCCGAGAACAGTAGCGAACATATGCTGGGACAAGTGGGGTCCTGAGTAGGAGGAGGGAAGAAATGGAAAAAAATGGTTACAACAGAGAGAACGAGAGAGAAGAGCGGGGATGGGGAGTCCTGAGAAGA
This sequence comes from Iris pallida, assembly GCA_029216955.1. Lineage (NCBI taxonomy): Eukaryota > Viridiplantae > Streptophyta > Magnoliopsida > Asparagales > Iridaceae > Iris > Iris pallida. Next base: position 19,742,767 of record JANAVB010018199.1, on the reverse strand, counting down.
GCGCGCACAGAAAAAATTAGGGGGAATGGAAAATTGTTTCCCCCACAACACTTTCACAGAAAAGGTACTGGGTTGTGCTTTTTTTTCCAACTTTTTCTTAAATTTGGTAACGGTTTCTAACTGTTATAATATAAATAATATGTATTATGTATATTAAAATTTAGTTTTCTCTATTTATACTAACAGTTTTTTGCATTGCCAATAGTTTTTTACCGTTAGTAATTAGTAACGGCAAAAAACTGTTAGTAACTGAAAAAATATTGTGTTGCAAAATTCCTCTTTTGGTGTAGTGAATTTTTTTAAAAAGATGCGTATCGAGGTAAGATTTCCAAAAGAAATAGTCAAAATTTATTTTGTATATTTCTGTAAAACTATTTGAGTATTAGATGTCTGAAAAATAAATGTATTTCGATATTTTCATGATTTTGGGAGATTTCGGGCACGAAAATGCGATCCGTTTAGTTTTTCGGAAAGCTGATACGAAAATCTATACCATATCATAATTTCAAATTTTATTAAATAAATCTAGTAGGTACAGTATTAATTATAATTAGATAATAAACTATTTTCAGCATCCGGAGATGTTTGTTTGGACCTTAGTTCCTCGGCAGCCGTTGTTCCACCTACTTTCCTGTCTGATCTTCACTACCACAGTGCTCAGGACTCAGGCATGTATACCTTGCTAATTAACTGTCATATTATTTATTTTTTGCATTATTTACTTTATTTCATATTTATTATTTTTAATTGGTATAAACTGCGCGTCCAAGCCACACCTGGGTACAAGCGACTCTATTAGACGTTTTACTTTACTATATCCATGTTAACTTAGTTTTAGCAGACTACCTTCTTCTTGGGGGATATCCTTATATCTTCTTGGGCCATGACACTCACACTACACGGTTTGAGATATTTTGTTAGGGGCACGACTTATGGACTGGCCATCTCTAAAGTCGTGTGGCGGTAGATGTTCGTAACTGCTATGACTAGGGTATAGAGACTCAAGTAGTTACAAAACTGGATGGGTTATGGACATGACTTGGACAGTATGGGAAACATTGGGAGAGGACAATCGCTAGTGCGTATGGGAATCCAAACAGGCAAACGATAATCTCCGGATGAAACTGTGGCGATTATTTTTGTAGATGCCCTCTGACGTTTTGGACGTTACGGACGGATACGGATCACTGGATGCCAGTTACGTACATATAGCCTAAATCACACCCATGCGCATGAAAGTTGTCCTCTAAATTGCACAATAGGTAGTTAGCATTCCCTTTTGCATATTGGTGTCTAGGAGAGTCTTGCATATGATTATTATTTTGACAGTTCATATTAGCTTATTTTTCCTATATCTTGTTGTAGAAGCATGGAATTTCAGGACCAGAAATCCAATGCGCCAAACATTACATGCGCCAGGGAGCTCAGAGGAAGTATTTGGCACATCAAAGCAAAAGTATAGACATTAAAAGAGGATTTTTTTATTTCATATAAAAGTCTATTACATGTCTAAAAAAGGAGCTGTATAAAGGAGAATTTCTACAAAGAAAAGACCCTAAGTCTACAGCTAGGCGCCGCAACCACCATGCGCTCTCAAACAGGCGCATCTCGCCATGCGCTCTCAGCCAGGCGCATCCCTTCAGCAGCTCATTTATGTGCATCCTCAGTTATGTGCATCCCTTCAGTGGCTCAGTTATGTGCATCCCTTCAACAGCTCAGTTATGTGCCGCCCTTCAGCATCTCAGTTAGGCGCATCATGAAGTGTCAGCATGTGCGCCATCAAATGCTTCGACTAATGAAGTATTTATTGAGCAGAACGAAGGTAGCAATCAACCCTCTAGTTGGAGGAAGAGCTCTCCAAACCAAGAAAGAGAAGAGCACCACAAATCAACCTGCGGCTAAAGGAGCAGCTTTCAACCCAACCAGAATGGGCAACACCCTCTCTAGCGGGAGGAGGAGCTCTCACAAAGCCCAAGGAAGATGATCGGAGCACCGTAATTCAGATCTTCGACTCTTCCAGCATAACGGAGATGAGGCTCGAGCATCCCGATCTTTGGATGCAACAGACACCTTCCGCCAGCCCCAGAAGCCCTCGACTTCGACTTTTGGATGTAACAGTCACCTTCAAGTGCATCAATGAAGACAATGTGTCACATCTTTACCTTCGGGAGCATCTCGTCAACAGAATATGCTCGGGCAAACAAGTTCATTTTGGGAGGACGTGAGAGAACGAGAAGCAAACCCTCTTAGGCCGGGCAAATCAAACCCATGCGCCAAGTAGCTGGCTCTTCGAATCCCGTGCAATAAATTTGCATTAATGGTGAAGAACCTGACGCTTCTAATTCAGCCAAGTCAAAAATGGCTATTTAAAGCACTCGAAAAATGTAACAGTCGGGCCCATAAAGACGTATCATACAAGCGGATGCGCCGGTCAGACTGTGCATCATACAGATGCGCATCATACCATCAGCTCCAAGCGCCTCATAAGGATGTGCCCCCGTCGCCTAGTGGAATGCCGATCGATGTGCCCACTCAATAGCCCATCACCTGTTAAAGAACATTAAATACTGAAGTCTGACAGAGTTGGCAGTACGTCCCTCGAGGACTGAACGATTGACAGCATTTTCAGAAGACGAAGCGTCGCCGACGTCAGCATCATCATTACTCTCCTCCGGCGGTTACAAGCCACGTGGCCGCCCAACCATCTCGCATGCGCCTCTGTAGTCATACGCCTAAATCTCTGCATGTGCCTCAAAAGCCGTGCGCGTCAGACTTTTTCTCTGATCCCTAAAGACAGAAGTAAAGTCACTACTGAAGCCCCGCATGCGCCTCAAAAGCCATGCGCCCCGACTGGTTCATGACTCCTAAAGGTTACGAGCCAAAGTCTCCTCATGCGCCCAATCCCAGGCACAACCTATCAGATCACTCCCCACCAAATCCGAGATCTTTGAGCCATGGACCTACGACACGCGTCCTTTGACTTGATTCAGCCTACGAAGGGGTGCTAATCACCCAAGATCTCAGCAACTGAAAGATCCTCTCCATTGCTACGTGTCAGCTCGGTCGCAGCCCACAAAGGCAACATGAAGGGTTCAACTCCTCAATCAGAGCGCATTGCCCATGCGCCTCCATCAGCAACCACCACGTGGAGTCCCCGCATACAGGCGCATCCTACATATGCACGTATGAGCAGCCAGCCTGCAAAGTTATAAATAGAGAGATCACTTCTTTCTTACACACACACATTACACAACCACCGACATACATATAGAGAGAGGCAAATACTGACACTCAACGTCTTCTTTCTCTCCGCAAGCTCCGGCACCCAGAGCAACTCAGACCTTCAGAGAACCGAGAACCGTCGTCAGATCGTCAATGGAGTCAACGCATTACTGTTTGCCATTGATTGTAAAAGAACAGAACAATTATCGGAGGACTGAACTTAGACTCACAATACAAACTCGCTCGTACAAAAAAAGCCTAGGGACGAAAACCTAGGTACAGCAGACTAAGTACGATTATTTATTTTTGATTCTGGGGGGTGACGATAGAGGCTCGGGAAAGCGACGGCTGCTCTGCCTTACTCCTTGGACGATCAGTATGCAGTCTTGGCTCGGGGAAGATCTGCTCGACGTTGATGAAGAAACGCTCTTCTTGCTCTCCTCGGATTGCTCTCCTGGCTTCTCTCTCTCTGTGATTATCAAGAAGGAAGGGAGAGCTCTCTCTGTGTAGATTTCTCTCTTCTTATTTCTTTTGGTGCCGACCTCTCTCTCTCTTTTTCTTCTTTTTTTCTCTTTTTTTTCTTTTTTTCACAAGGGAATGATGCTGGCTATTTATAGGAGTGGGAGGTGATCATTAGGGTTTGCTAATGATTATCTGTTCGGAATGTCGGCGCTCCTTCATTCTATCTGAACCCTTGATCCTGATTACAGTGAATCTCGGCCATTAACGCGGATAGCATCGTATCTTATGAGCAATTAATGCTAGCTGCTTTAAATCCTCGTGATTGATTATGCCAATGTCTGATTGCTCGCCACGTGTCCCATTAGCTTGATGATAAATGATATGCCCTGATCTCAGTAATTATGACGATGATGTCAAATATATTTGTTGAGATTCGGTTAAATCTCTTATTGATCCCATGCCACGTGTCTTAATTGTGAGTCCTGTCAGAGCCGTATAGGATAGGCAACACTTGAACCGCAGGGAGATAATCTTCGTGAGCCGCATAGGACAATGCTTTATTGAGCCACAGGGGATGAACTCTCAATGAGCCGCATATGCATAGTCTCTGCGAGCCGCATAAGACAGCATTGTGTTGAGCCGCAGGGACTGGGCTCTCGGTGGGCCGCATATGGCTGATTTCTGCTGGTCATCATTGCGTCTTTATGTCAGAGCTGTCATTTATCAAAGCAGCCGTCGGGGCATTAAATGCGGCCGAATATAGAGAGGAACTGTTGAAGGCCACGTGGCTTCTTTCTGGGCCGCATGGAACTATCCGAGCCGCATAAGGCTCTTCGAGCTTTTGAGCCGTATGTTGTATTTGGGCCGCATAAAGCTTCCAGGAATTTTGAGCCGCATGAAGCTTCCTGGGTTCTGTGCCGCATGAAGAATGTTTCATGACCGAGCCGTATGAAGGACGTCTCATGACCGAGCTGCATGAGGAATGTCCCATGACCGAGCCGCATGAGAGACGTCTCATAGCCGAGCCACATGAAGGACGTCTCATGACCGAGTCGCATGAGGAATGTCTCATGACCGAGCCGCATGAAGGACGTCTCATGACTCGCATGAAGAATGTCTCGATCAACCGGTGCACTCGCTTTGTGGGCCCGGGTATCCCGAGTATACGAGTGCGTAGGTATCATATTTGCTCCCCGATGTGGGCCTAGTGAAAACACTTGCCCTCGATCTTTGTTGGGGGACTCTTGAGAACCACTCTGTCCATTTGCTGCCGGGGGCTGGACACGGACAGTTCTGTACAACTTTCCATCAGAGGCCCGCTTAGCGGGACGCTCTTGATGGTCAGAGGTTGGGACAGCTGACTGAGCTCGATGAGCCCGTCCTGTCCTGGACTTCTTTGACTTAGCACCCGAAGGTGCGTAATAGGAAGAGTCCAAGTTTGGAGGAAGGGAAGAGAAGTCGGTGCCCTTTTCAAAGGAGGTAAGGGGGCTCTATTTATAGAATGGAGTAAGCCCTTTCTTCTTCTCCTTTCCGATGTGGGACTAAAAGCAATATTTTCTATGCTTCTACCGGACCCCCTTCAAAGTTTCCAAATTACAAATTTGGAACACTTTGAATAAGAAGCATGGAAAGTAGATTTGTTTAGGTGTGGCAATCCAATCAGAGGTAGCATGGACGTGATAGGTTTGGGTACTTCCGCTGGGGATTTTATGTGGACTTATCATCCTTGGCGTACCTTGGTTTTAGGTACGGATAATAAGTTGAGAGAGGGAACCATCATATTTACTCAGAGGTGGTATGGACGTGGTAAATATAAGGTTGATGGTAGAGCTTTCCTACTCAGAGATGATATGGACATGGTAGGAGCGAACTCGAATGAGGATACATAGAACAACTCAGAGGTGCTATCAACATGGGAGTTCTATGCATTGGGTGAAAGAATGCTATGGAACAGCTGGGCTCCGAAAGCATGTGATGATGAGGAAAGATGTGGATGTACTAAGGGACCTAGTACAGCATTTGTGGTCAGCAGAGGATATTTGTGGGCCTATTATCCTTGGCATACCTTGGTTTTAGGTACGGATAATAAGTTTGATAGGGATACCTAGGACAACTTTGCGGTAAGGCGGATATGGAGGTTCTTGGTATCGGGCGAAAGAATACCATGGAGCAGTGAACAGTTTTCTATTTTCTTTCACTATTTTTCTTTTCTTTTTGTCAAGGGATGTGATCCCAGATGATGTAGTACTTTGAATTTTGAATAAATAAGCATGTTTCAACTCATCTTCTCTTTCTTGTACTTATGGTGTTTGTGGAATTGGACCTGCTGGGGGATTATTTATGGACCTGTTACACTGGGCGTACCTTGGTTTTAGGTACGGATAACAAGTTTGGTCAGGATATCCGGAACAGCCATGGCAAAGTGGTCATGGGTGCTCTCGGTATTGGAAAAAAGAATGCCGTAGAGCAGCTGGGCTCCCGGGGCATGGTGAGATGGTGGATTTATGCTAAGAAGCTTAGCAAAGGATATTTGTGGACCTATTATCCTTGGCGTACCCTGGTTCAGGATACGGATAATAGGATGAAAGGAAACCAACATATTTGCTCAGAGGTTATGAGGACATGGCAAGCATGAGGGTTTTACCGTGGAATCTTCCTGCTCAGAGGTAATAAGGACATGGCAGGGGAGACTTCACGGAAGATATTCATGGTCAACAGCGGACATTTGTGGTCAACAGAGGACGTTTGTGGTCAACAGAGGACATTTGTGGTCAACAGAGGACATTTGTGGGCCTATTATCCTTGGCGTACCCTGGCTTAGGATACGGATAATAGGATGAAAAGGAACCAACATACTTACTCAGAGGTAATGAGGACATGGCAAGCATGAGGGTTTTTGTTTCACCGCAAAATCTTCCTACTCAGAGGTAATGAGGACATGGCAGGAGAAAACTCAACGGAGGATATTTGTGGACCTATTATCTTTGGCGTACTCCGGTTGTGGGTACAAATAATAGGTTGAAAGGGAATCGACATACTTACTCAGAGGTAATGAGGACATGGCAAGTATGAAGTTTTTTTCGACGGAGCCTTCCCACTCAGAGGTAATGAGGACATGGCAGGAGTGGGCTCAATGAAGAGGGGTACATAGAACGACTCAGAGGTAATGAGGACATGGAAGTTCTATGTAAAGGGGTGATTTGTTTTTGGCGGAAATGGAACGACTCAGAGGTAATAAGGACATAGCCGTTTTGGAAATTTGTGGATCTATTACCCTTTTTGTGCACTGGGAGTGCGGGTAGTAGATCATGAGGGAGGATCCCTTCCAGGAAAAAAGTTCAGAGGTATGTTTATACATAACGTTCTCCCTAAAAGAGTGACCGGGATGTAAGTTCAGGGGTACCAGCGGGTACATAACTCGACAATCCATAAATTTTGTGATCAAAGTGTAAGTTCAAAGGTACCAGCGGGTACATGACTTGGTAGTTTAGGATTTTTGTGGAAGGAGGAGGTGAGTTCAGCGGTACGAGAGGGTACATGACTCGGTAGTTTGGGATTTTTGTGGAAGGAGGAGGTGATTTCAGCGGTACGAGAGGGTACATGACTCAAAAATCTGGAATATTGTGGATATGAGTTCAGCGGTACCAGCAGGTACATGACTCGGTGATCTGGAGAGAATGTGAATGTGAGTTCAGTGGTACCAGCGGGTACATGACTAGATAATTTGGAGTGGATGTGAGTTCAGCGGTACCGGGGGGTACATAACTCAATCATCAGGGATTTTTTTTTTTGATGTCGTTTCGGACGTAATACTTCTTCAGGAAGTTGCCGTTGATGGGCAACATGAGCAAGTCTCAGTGTGAGCAGCCACATACTTGGCCAGCTCCAACTCTTCTTCAGCCACCCCCTGTGTAAATGCAGACTGAGAGGATGATTTGGGCAACTTGATCATCAGGGGTTCAGTTGATGGAGTAGATCGTGGAGTTGTTGGCGGACTAGAGACCCTCAGTTTGGCACTTGACGTGGAGCGAGGAGTGGCTGGTTCGCTTGAAGTGTCAGACCTCGCATCGGGGTTACGACCTTTCTTAGGCAGGCGTATCGTCAGAGGTCTATCGGAGGGATTGAGCTTCTCTGTTTGGGATTGACCGACTCTCGGCAATCTGATGGTAAGTGGCCCGGTCGTGGGTCTCGGTACCTGGCCGGACCTTGGCAGCCGGATTCTCAACTGCTCTTTCTGTGCCGAGAGGCTGATTGCGTCCTTCCGTAGAGTGGCGGTAAGGGGTGCAGACTTGCCCGGTTTATGAGCTTGGAGGTGGATCGTCAGGGGTCCTTCTGATCTCGTGGTTGTCTCGGTATGAGTTTGTTCATTTCCTCCTTCAAGGTGCCTCTTCGACTTTTCGTATAGGCAGGAGTCCGAGTAATAAGATTCGACCCCTTTGAAGGGATCGATGTCAGCAAATTCTGTCCTCACGAAGCCGTGCTTGTCGACATATTTGAAGCATTGGTGTAGCGTGGAAGGCACGATCATGTAATCGTGTATCCAAGGGCGCCCCAAAAGGATGTTGTATGAAGTGTCGGCATCTATGACGTAGAGAGTGACTTCTGATTGGAGATCGCCAATCTGACATTTCAGACGGATCTTCTCGATTGGGTAGCTCCTGCCCGAATTGAACCCGTTGATGGCGGTGTTTGTAGGGGTCAGGCGATGCATCGGGATGCAAAGATGATGCAGTAGTCCTTTTGGAATGATGCTTATGGAAGACCCAGGGTCAATGTGCATCCGGTCCACCTTTATGTCGCCGATGTAGCCTGTGTAGTACAATGGGCGATCGTGTAGATTAGTCTTGATGAGCATGTCTTGTGGAGTGAAGACGATGTTGGGCATTGCTCCCGTACAGGCACTGTCTTGGAGGTCTGCGGGCTGATTTTCTTCTGTGAGGTTGACCTGAGCCAGGTATGCGTCGACATTTTGATGTGCATCGCTCAAAACTGTGCGGACATCCTTCGAGAGTCTCAGGAGTTCATATA